>CM069916.1:3977908-4219908 GCA_036172215.1 Camellia granthamiana | reverse complement strand
TTTGTGCCTCAGGCTTGGACCCCTTGCATTGTGCATGTTTGCATGAATCTTGGGCCTTGTTCTCATCTCATTTGGCCACTGATTTTTGGCATGCTTGAGAGCTACCCATGTTAGTGTAAGTCCATCTCACCATGTTGTTGTATGCTTGTTTCATTTTGCATGTTGTTGCATGCTATGCATGTCCACATGTTTAGGTGCTATGCCTATTTGCATATTGCATGTTAACATGCTCATCTTGCATTAGATTTGTTGCACACTTGAGTTACTTGCATGCTTGCTTGCTTGCTTGCCTAGGTTGCATTGCATTGTGTGTGCATCTCTTGCCTCTTGATCAATCATGATAGAGGTTAGGGCCCTTTATGTGTTTTGTGTATTTCATTCCATATTGAGTTGCACACTTGGCTTCTTTGGCCATCATGCATTGAAAGGCGTGATTGATGGTCCGACGGTCGAAAACCATACTCCTTTGAGTCTTAAACACGATAAGGAGGGTGGTTGTGCAAACATTGCTTTGAAAATACATTGACATGCTCTGTTTGCCCTCTGCTGCAGCAAAACAGGATTCTGTAGAAAGAGATGGCCGGTCGGCCATCTTCAGTGCCGGCCGGCTATTCATTGTTGGCCGAGAGCCTCACACATGGTCGATGACCAATTTCCCATGGCCGGTGGCCTTGCCTTTTGGCCAGTGACCTTCCACAATGCTCAGAAGGTGGTTCAGAAACATCCTGGAGACTTGTGCAATTTTCATAAGTGCAGAGCAGTGTAAACAGAGGCAGCATGAGTATGGCGATGGATTTCCGAGCCGAGGCTGCTATAGTTGCATTTTTGCATGTGCTGACCTTCCCCAATCGTACCCAAGTTCCCGAGCCGAGGCAACTTTGGTGATGATGGACACGTGGCCTTAGGCACGAGTCAGGTTTTCCTAAATTCCCCCAAATAAAATATTTAAGTGGTGACTTTGTATCTGGCAAAGCAGTCCATGTTTGGCATTTCTTTCTAAAAAAATCAGTTTTCCAAAACGATTTGCCGGATTTGGACACTTTGGTAATTTATCAGTCTTGCATTGCACTTTGCGAGATCAGATTAAGAACCGTGACATTTGAGTCCAAACTGTAGCAAGCCCAATGAATGAAACGGGATTCCCTCCCGGGACGTCACGGGCGCGTCTACAGTTTCTGGCGACTTTGATGGGGATTTAAAGAACTTGACTCAAACTCATGATATCTTGTTTTGATTACACTTATGTGTCTTTTTGCATTGCATTTGCATTGGTGCGCCTAGGACACCGTGTTTGCCATCTGCTATTCCTGGACGGTTTGCCGGAGGCTCGCTTTGAGAAGCATGCCATAAGGCTAACCGGTTACGGGCTCTGCCACGATGGGAACACAAACCCCGGTTATTACTGGGGTACCCTTTTTGACCATTCAACTTAGTGCATATTCGGAATCCATAGTGACCATTCCAAGCTAGGATAGGTTGCTTACCCGATTGTAGGTTGTTTGAAACCGCTGCGTGCGTAGTAAAGCCCTAGTTCTTGGCGAAATTAGGACAGAAAAACCTTACCCCTCCATAGGAGTGTTTTTGGCTCTCATTTGCTTGTTATGTGCATTTAGAGTGTGCCTCTACAGGTTGCATATATCAGTTTGCAAGTCGGGGTATCAGACCTGCGGGCATCAATATGTGAAGAATCAGTTTTACCTGAGTGTATCAGTTTACAGGCAGAATTATGGGGCAGAATTCAGTCATTCAGCTTTTCTCAAATCTGTTCTGGTAAAATCTGGCTGAGATGCTGCATGTTTTCTCTTTTGCTAGGTAGTCCTGGAACTATAGCTTCAGAATGCTCCGACACCCCCCGAGTACATTGGAATTGTGTTGATAGACTTTGTCAGGTCAGAGATTCAGTTCAAGGGCAAATCAGCGTTCCTTCGCCAGTGGTAAGGAAAGAAAAGGCCAATCAGGCACAGATCACTAGTTCAACAGTCTTCGGATCACTGGTCATTGTCCATCTCACCTATGCGCAGTTGGGTTGGGATATCTGCTTTTACCTCAGGGAGATACACCTGTTATTCGGCTAGATCAGCACCTTATGGCAAGTATGGAGGAGATGATGCGTCAGCTCCAGGAGAGTATGAAAACCATGCAGCAGGACGCTGCTCGTCAAGCAGAATTTGCCAAGCAGCAGGCTAAGGTCATGGCCCAGCAGGCAGAGTTAATCGCCAAGCTGCAGCAGCAGACTGGAGCATCTGCTTCACACCAGGTTCCTCCCCCACCAAGAGTTCCTATACTTGGGGAGACAATACACGTCGAGGATGATACAGACATTCTAACAGGGCCGGCTCTGCCCCCGATCCTACCCCAACCACCCAAAGCACAGACCAACCTGCCGGATTCTCCCTTTGAGTTCGAGGTGGACCCCATGGCACTAAAAGTGAGCAAGCTTGAAAAGCTGTTCAAGAAGTCTCAAGGGGCTCATTACATTCCAGATATTGAGAACGGATACACCGATTCGGCCGTGACTCTGCCGAACCGGTTCAAGATGCCACATATCGACCGCTTCAATGGTTCTGGAGACCCAATGGTGCACCTCCACCTGTTTTCTGATATACTGAAGCCAATGGGCTTGACCACAACCCAGAAGCTATCACTATTTGGCCGAACCATGTCTGGGATAGCCGCAATTTGGTATGCGAAATTGGAGAACTCTATGAAACAGAACTGGGAACAAATGGCTGAGGCCTTCATTGCTCAATACTCCTACAACACACAGATCGAGGTCACAAATCGTGATCTTGAAGTCACCCGCCAAGAGCCAAAGGAGGGTTTTTCAGAGTTTGTGACTAGATGGAGAGCAAAGGCCTCAATGATGACTACAAGGCCTTCCGACAAAGATCAGATAAGGATAGTCTTACCCCTTCCCAAGCTGATGCAAAAAATGATAGTCTTACCCCTTCCCACCTTTGCTGACTTACACGAGATTGGGGTACAGATTGAAGACGCAATGAAACAAGGTCTGATTGACCACGAAAGGGAGTCACCCAAGAAGGGTTGTGCACGCAATTCTAATGCGACCACCAGTGGTGATGCAGCTGCAAGGACTTCTGAAGTTGGAATGGTCACCACCACTCCAAAAATAGCCACCCCCTTTGTTGGTACATCTAATCCAAACCCCCGAACTTCGGACTATCTACCCCGAGGCAAGAGGGTTTTCACCCCACTTTATATGCCTTTGTCAAAAGCTCTAGGGGGCCTACTCAAGAAAGGACATCTGAAACCGTTAGAACAACGGCCTCTACCCCAATCCTCTCCCTCCAAAGCATGACCCGGCTAAGTGCTGTGCTTTCCATCAACAAACCGGTCATGACACCGACAGTTGCGTCCGTCTTCGCCACGAGATACAAAATTTGATTGACAACAAGGTCATCACCGCACCAGTCTCGCAAAGATGAGCTTGGGGGGGGGATAATGTAATGTGATCGGGGGGGGATGAACCACCTGCAGGTGGCGTTCAGTTTATTCCAGATGTGGCAGATGGCCTGCACTGTTTTGAGCATTGTGCAAATGCTAGTTTTTGTGCTTTCTAAACTTGGGTATTGAGACTTGGGTATTGAGTCAGTTCTGTTATGTTATATTGAGTCAGTCTTTTCATACTGAGTCAGTTGGGTCTGTCGTGTTGTATCGAGTCAGTCCTGTTTTGTTAGAGCCAGTCGATTTCGAGGGCGTTACCTCGGACATCACTTGCTTGTTTTGGTTTTTTTCTTTTACACTCTTTTGAGTTTGTTTCTGCCGTGGAGCCAGTTACACCAGAAGATCTGAATGAAATAGCAGTGATTTTCATGCTCTTGTGTTTGCTTCTGCCTTGTGCCAGTTGTGCCAGAAAGTTTGAATGAAACGGCAGTGCTTTTCACTTACTTTTCTGTGTCTCGAAATCATTGCATTGACCTAAGTTTTTCAAAACTCTTTTTGAACACTGCGGTGAAAACGAAAAGGGAGGAATTCCTCTGGATTTGCAAAAATTTGATCAATTGAGAGAAAGAGAGGCATGCTAAGCCCTTAATGAATGAGATCATGTTTGTTAATGTGAGTACTGAGAAGGATCCTGGCTTGATCCAGATTAGTTCTACATTGTCGCTTTCTTAAAAGATTTCAAAAAAATGTTTTGCGCGGTCCTACGAAGACCTGTGTGGAATCGCTCTTGAGATTATGCAGCCTAGGATCGCTCTCAGTCTCGAGATTCGACCCCTTGCTTTCAAACCTTGAACTTAGATTCAGAACGTTCAACGGTCAACCACAACGTGAGCCCTGTGTGGCCAGATTTGAAGCAGCCCTCGAACAAGAGGCAAGAAAGTCAGATCAAAGAAGATCGGATATGATCAAATGAAGCTTGCAAAGCTGGATCAGAATCACCCCTCGAACTAGGGGCAAAAATGTCAGATGTGCTCGAAGAGTCAGGAATTAGGACATTTCTCAAGATAGTGAAGACTAGCAAGAATGCCAAATCCCAGAAGGGAGGAAAGAAGAAAGTTTGTGCTGAAGGACAACTGAGTTCCTATCCACAACACTAGGGGCAAATTCAGCCCCCATTGGATGGACTCCTACATCATCAGCGAACAACAGCCACTCTCCTGGGTTCAGATGACTTCAGATCTCAAAACCATTTGACATGGACAAAGCTACACTTTTACCCTTGAGAGGCTCACTGGGCCGAAAACCCGGAAGGGCGACCCAGGCAAAAGTCAGAGTAAGAAAAAGAAGAAAAAGAACAAAAAAAAGAAAAGAAAAATGCAAAGAATGAAAAAAAGAAAAAGAAGAAAAATGAAGAAAATGAAAGAAAAAAAAAAAGAAGAAGAAAAAAAGATGAAAAGAATTGAAAAGAAAAACAAAACTCGCAAGGTTGAAAACCCGGAAGGGCGGCCTTGGCAAAAGTTAGAGCGTAAAAGGAGAGGTTAAATACCCGAGTGTACCTTAACCCGAACTACGTAAGGCTTTATTCCTACATTTGGGATACGCAGGCAACTTCATCTTAAAGTCTAGCCATAAACACTTCAAATTCGACTATGTCCATGTGATGGTTCTGGTCATCTTTGTCATTTCTGTATCCAAGAGTTCGGTTGTGACCTTCACCATGAGAACTGGTTACAATGCGCTGCGGTGCCATTCAGACAAGGGGCAACTTTCTGTTGCCGTACAGTGCCGTTCAGACAAGGGGCAATTTTCCATTGTTATGGATCTGAGGTTGTGCAGCTCAAGAGTTAGGTTCCGTGCTCGCTAAGCAGTGGCCATTTGCAAAAACAGTTTTTGAAAATTTTTACTGAGGTTGACTAATTTTCTCAAAAATTATTCCAATTTTTCCAAAACTGGATCATTTCTTGGACCCAAAAAAAAGGAAAATTTTCAGTGCTCATAGCCTAAATTGCATGATTTCAAATCAGAAAATCGAACAAGCGTGTTAATCTAACTTTTTTGTTGGTCAAAATTGTTTTAGTAGAAATCCAAAAACAAAAAATGGTTAAAATATTGAACTAGGGGCACAGTTGGGTCAGGTTTTCTGTCTTTTCCCCTTTATCAACGCACTTGCCAAAAAAGGGCACCACTTAAGCTAACAACAAAGGGCTGAAAGCTCTCTCATCCTCTGAGCAACGAGGTATCAAGTCAAGTGCGAAGCACGAACTGGAATGGATCAAGATATTCCACTCCCTCATCTGGACAGATGTGATCACATCCAAACTCCCTAGCGGAGTATCGTCAACCGATGTCAGCTGCAGATTTGCTACACACCCAGTCTTAGCGCAACCCCTCTATGGGAGAAACTCACTGTTGTGAACAAGAAGAAGAATCTAGCGGAATGCTAGGGGAAGAGCCCACAACTTTCTGTTTATCCATCAACCACCCAAGGGAGGGATTTAAAATGAGAGATTAAAGAATAGAGAGATGTGCGCTGAGAGAAAAAGTGAGAAAAATAGCTTTTTCAGAAAACTAGAGATTGAGTGCCAAGTGATATGAGAATCACAAGTGAGAAAGGGTGGGAAACCGTACCCGGAGAAACAGGCTCCCTGTGCACATTTGAGTCTTGTGTTTTGTTGTTTGTCTCGATTCTTGTTTTGAGTCATTTCGGATGCCAATAGATGTGTTTAGGTTGTTTACCTTTTGTTTTTCTTTGTTGAGTCGTGGTGTGCTGTGTTCAGTCGTGGGCTAAATACCCGGTCAAAAATTCATCCCTCAATTTCAAAATAATTTGTTTTGTGCTCAGAGTGCTGTGCCATTCTCCACATTTGTGCAAAACAGGATTTGTTCTTTCATAAAAACCGCAGGGTTTAACCCAGGTCATGTAAGAACAGTAAAATCAGGACCTATCTGAAGCTATTTGGCTTCCAGACTGCAAAGCAAAAGAAAAGAGGGAAAATTTGAAGCATCTTAGCATGTTTCAACTTCAGCAATTCCGAGACTGCATTTAAGGTACACCTTCTCAGGCCTCGCCGTTTCTCTGGAGTATGAGTATATCTCGACCCCAAACTTAAGCCTGCTTCAAGTCAGAATGGCAGTCCAAGCAGCACCTGTGGTTTTCACATGCAGATGTTATCTATCGCTAATATAGATAGGGTGTTCCCTTTTGAGCTGAGGCGTGTTGCCAAGTCCTCCGAGAGGTAAATCGGAGGCACCAGAGTACATATTTGATGCCCCTCTATCGCATAAAATGTGCACTTTCATTTACACTTCTGTTGCATGCGTGTCGCGCATTGTTATGATTCCTGCATGGAATATGCTTTCAATATTGCATAGAAAATGCCCCCATACTTGCATAGAAAATGCATTTTATCGCACTTCTTTTGTGCACCTCTTTACTTGCATTGTCATGCACACTCTTTAGTTGCGTTGTCACACACACTCTAGTTGCATTGTCATGCACCTCTTTACTTGCATTGTCATGCACACTTCACTTGCGTTGTTATGTGCATTCCACTCGCATTGTTATGCACCCTTTCAATTGCATTGTTATGCACGCTCCTTCCTTCCGAAACACCGGGATACGTCCCTATGTTTCTTCTCCTTTCCGAAACACCGGGATACGTCCCTATGTTTCTCCCTCTTTGGTTAAGAGCATTTGGAATACGTTCCAATGCTTATACCTTTCCGAAACACCGGGATACGTCCCTATGTTTCTCCCCCTTTGGTTAAGTGCATTTGGAATACGTTCCAATGCATATGCCTTTCCGAAACACCGGGATACGTCCCTATGTTTCTCCCTCTTTGGTTAAGAGCATTTGGAATACGTTCCAATGCTTATACCTTTCCCAAACACCGGGATACGTCCCTATGTTTCTCCCTCTTTGGTTAAGAGCATTTGGAATACGTTCCAATGCTTATACCTTTCCGAAACACCGAGATACGTCCCTATGTTTCTCCCTCTTTGGTTAAGAGCATTTGGAATACGTTCCAATGCTTATACCTTTCTGAAACACCGGGATACGTCCCTATGTTTCTCACTCAATCCGAACAAGCGGGATATGTCCCAATGTTTCTCCTTCTTTGGTTACGAGCATTTGGAATACGTTCCAATGCTTATACCTTTTCGAAACACTGGGATATGTCCCTATGTTTCTCTTTTTTTTCGAAACACCGTGATATGTCCCTATGTTTCTCCCTCTTTGGTTACGAGTATTTGGAATACGTTCCAATGCTTATACCTTTCCGGAACACCGGGTGTCACTAGTCCGCGGGGGGGACCTCGCTACAGCTCGGACTCGATTTGTGTCACGGTTCTTAATCTTGAACCAAAGAGTCCAAATCCGGCAAATCATTTTGAGAAAACAGATTTTTAGAAAGAAGTGCCAAACATGGACTGATTTGCCAGATACAGAGTCGCCACCTAAATATTTTATTTTGGAAAATTTAGGAAACCCTGACTCGTTGCCTAAGGCCACGTGTCCGTCATCACCAAAGTTACCTCGGCTCGAGAACTTGGGTACGATTGGGGAAGGTCACTTCGTGAGCAGCCCCGCTCGCCTGATCAAAGATCGGCCTCTACTAACCATGATATCTAGTTTTGAAAACATTATGCGTTCTTATTCCGGTTATTAGCCTAGGTTACTATGTGATGCGCACAGTATACAAGTATAGACTGAATCGTCTGAATTGGAACAAAACACTTCATGTTTGTTTGTGAAAATGGTTTGCTACTCGCAAGTAGGCTTAAAATGCGGATTTTGCCACCCTTGGGTGGGCTTAGAAAACATGATTTTGCCACTGTCTAGTGGGCTTAAAACAAACATTTGATGAATTGTTCCAATCCAAATAACCCAACCTCCACCCACAGGCATCCAAGCAGGTATATCACATAAGCAGTTAGCCTCATGGTAAGCATGCTATCATGGCAGTCACTCACACGCATGCAAGGATGCTAAAGCATAAAACTCACCGAGTACTCCAAGCCAAAACAGAAACCGATTAGAAATCCATGCATGATCCTAAGTATACAAAAATGCCTAATGCAACAGCTATCAAGTATTCAACTCAGAATTGAAATACAGATGCAGTTAGTATGATGCACCGAGCCCGGTGCATGCAAGACAGATGAATGGGTGCAAACATGCTATCATACTGTATGCTAATTGAAACATGCCCTAATCTAACCATCATAAGCAGGTAAATAAAAGGGAGAAAGACGTGGGGTTGGAAGACATACATCAGACACACGCACACTTATTACAACATTGCCCTCGCATAGAGGGTCCAAATAAATAGTACAGTCCAAATAATACAGTCCAAATAATACAGTCCAAATATGTACAAATCCCTAATTAATTTACAAATTAACTAAGAAAAATAATAAACTGGCATGCAAGCCAGGGACTGTCTTGACTCTTCTCCAGATGATGAATGATGCATGTCCGGGTTGCCTTGTGCAGAAATCCACTGCGATGCCCCAATTAGCCTCTGTTTGCAATTGTTTTTGGAATGCGTGCCAAGCTCCGGAAGGCTGCTGATTCTTGATTTGCTGCAACAGAGAGCAAGAAAGGGACATGGCAATGTATTTTCACATATGTATGCATACCTCGATCCTCGTGCCACCAATCACGCATCTCGATGCATGATGGCCGAGGAGTCGAATTGCACAACTCAATATGAAATGAATGCACATATGAACACAATAAGACCTAACTCCATCATGGATAATCCGGAGTGTCGGTGACTGGGAATTGAGACACGTTCCGTCACCCGGAGTACGAAACGTACCTCGTTTCCCGTGCTCGGGCTAACTCCTATCCCAAACACTATGCAAGATGCATGACATGCATGAATGCAACTAAGATACAACCTAACATGCACAATGCTATGAAATGGCATACACGATGCACGAGGTAACATGGCATACATAATGCGCTAACATACAACCTAGCATACACAATGCTATGAAATGAAATGGCATACACAATGCATAATGGGCTTACACCAACACAAGTGGACCTCAGCCACACTCACATAGGAGGCCAAAAGATGGAAATGAGACACTCGAGATGCGTGCACGCGTGCACGCAAATCGAGGACCAATCCTAAGGCACGAATGCCACTCTAACAAGGCATGGCAAAGCATGGAACGTGGCATACAAACATATGAATTTCAGTAGTGAAATACAATGCAAAACAGCCCCGAAACATGAAAACATGGCACCCGATGCATGGAATAATCCCGGAATGCAAAACTAGGTACACGGAATGGCCTATAGCTATACAAAGCATGCATTATTTGGACATAAGACCTAAATAAAGAATCAATACAATCCCAAAATAAGCATATTTACAGTTTTAAGAAAGGCCAAAAAGTGAGCACAAATAGGCCTAAGTTAGCATGCAAAAATGGGCCAAAAGAGGGACAAAGAAGCAAGTGATGCTTTCTGGCCTCAAACACAAGAGGACCCTTCAAAAATGTTGAAGAGGGGCCCAAAATATGGCATTTTACAGTTGATGGCTAGACCCAAAACAGCGCACAAGCATGCTCAAAATACTATGCAAAATAAGGCCAAAAGAGGGTATAAACACAAAGTATAAAAAGGATACTTCAAACAGCAAAAGATCCTTAATGAAACATGAAGAGGGAGTCAAAATAAGGCCATTCACAGTTCTGACCAGAGTCCAAAAATAGAAGCACAAGGGGCTAACAAAGCACGCAAAAATGAGTCCAAGAGAGGGGTAAAGAGGCAAGTGACATATGGAGGCCCCAAACAGTGATGAGTCCTTCAAAAAAGTTGAATAAGGACTCAAAATAAGCTACATTACAGTTTACAACAGAGCTCAAAACAGTTTAAATATAGGCCAAAAATGCTATGCAAGAAAGTGGGATACAAGAGGGGTAATGAAGCAAGTGCCACAAGGAAGCCTCAAACAGTGAGGGGCCCTTAAACAAGCATGAAATAGAGCTCAAAAAAATGATATTTTCAGTTAGGGTCGGAGCCCCAACATACAAGCACAAAGAGCTAAGATATGAACCAAGAAAAGGGTCAAAAAGGGGAGAAGAGGACTTACCCTTGAAGACTAATCTTTGACAGCCTTTTGGACTAAGAAATGCTGCCTTCTAAGCTTTGAGAAGACCCTCCAAGCTGCTGGAATGGAATGGTGGTGTGGTGCTAGGTGATGGTGAGGAAATGGTGTAAGAATCAAAGGGTTTTTTAAGGCTTCGAGTAGAGAGAGAGAGAGAGAGAGAGATTTAATGTGAGAGCTCCAAACCAAAATCTTCTAACCCCTAAAACAAAGCTGGGGGGTCTGTTATATAGACACAAGAGGGTGGAAAAGAGGGGGGGAAAATGGGGGGGAAATGAAATTCAAATTTCTCCCCAAAATTGGCCTAAAGGGAGATAAAGGGGCAAGTGATAGTAAGAGATCTCAAACCAAAGAGAGTCCTTCAACAAAGTTGAAGAGGGGCTCAAAATAAGACACTTTTTAGTTTATGACAAGCCACGAAAATAAATACAAGTAGGCCTAAACTATCATGCAAGAAAAGGCCGAAAAGAGGGGTGAAGAAGCAAGTGGCAGTAGGAGATCTCAAACAGCAAAAGGTCCTTAATCAAACATGAAAAGGACCTCAAAATATGACTATATCAAGTTCAGGTCGGAGCCCAAAAATGTAGAATGAAGGTTCGGGAGCCAAAACACGCAGTTTGGGGCCCGAAAGTGGGCTGTTAGGCACCGGAAGTGGTGTCCGACCACGAAGCTGGTCTCTCGGATCACAGTGTCCCTCAAAAGGGAGGAAATAAGGTGTGTGCCAAAAACCGGAGCAAATGGAGGTGGTTAAGCGGTCCCGAACCGAGGCACACGGCTGACAGCTCCGAAAAATCGGGAACCGGGCTCCAAACGGGAAAAATGGCCTACGACCAACAAACGTAGCCTACGGCCACTGAGAGATGGTCTACGAGACCTCTCCCTCCCTTCGGGAAGAGAAAATAGAGAAAACGGAGCCTGGTTCGCAAACCGAGACAAAGCACAAAAGAGTCCAGAAGTCCAGAGGCAAAGCTCGCAGCCGGGACTCCGCAACCTCAGAACGAGCACAATATGCAACATCACCAAGCGCTCAATCGGTGACGTCTGAGTCTTAAGGTCGGTCAAAAATGGGGTGTCTACACCGGGATACGTCCCTATGTTTCTCCATCTTTGGTTAAGAGCATTTGGAACATGTTCCAATGCTTATGCCACTCTTTTTCCTTTCGCGTGCAACGCGTCGAAATCTTGTTTGAGACCTCAGGTGTCCCCAACGGTCGCTCTTAGTGTTCTCCGCATGAGACGTAGCGAGAATTGAATAATTCTCTTACATCCTTTCTGCATTGTAATGTAGCTTGGTTCTTGCTTAAAACTGTTGCATGTTATGCTTCGTTACAGCTTTCTTTGCATGATCATAAGTTATGCTCGGCCTCGTGCATTGTGATTGCATTTTGCCCCCGCCTTCGGGCACATATCTTTGTTATCTTGCATGCTTTTGTCTAAGTCTTCGGCCTTGTCAAAAATGGGTCGTCTCTGGGCTTTGACATTCACTCCCGTCATTGTTATGACTTTCGAGTTCTGTCAAAGAGGGGCAACTATAGACACCCCATTTTTGACCGTCCTCAAGACTTGGACATCATCGTTTGAATACTCGATGATCATCCATGTTCGTGTTCGTCTTGAGTTCTCGGAGGTTTCGGCCGCGCGCCTTGCCTCAAGACCTCTCGACTTGTTTGTTTTGTGCTTGGTTATATACCAAACACTTGTGTTTTGCTTCTGAGGGCAGGGAATGGCTTGTTGGCCATCCTCACACCTCACCAGCCATGGCTTGAGGCCACCGGCCCTGTTTTCTTGCTGCCGGCCAAAGGTGTTGGCCGATCAACATTGTATTTAGTCGGTCGGCCCTTTGTTTTGGTGGATCGGCCTTTTTGCTGGCCGAACCCTATTCGTCAGCTTTATCCAGATATTTAGTGCCAGCTGGCACAACTGGCACGCACAATTAACCCCCTCCAAACACGTGTATGGAGGATTTGCACCCTTATTTTAGCTTCTTGAGGAAGCTTGAACCTTTTGAACCTTTGTTTTAGCTTCTTGAGGAAGCTCGAACCTCTTTTAGCTTTTCCAAGAAGCTTGAACCTTTGTTTTAGCTTCATGAGGAAGCTTGAATCTTTTGAACCTTTGTTTTAGCTTCTTGAGGAAGCTTGAACCTTTTTTAGCTTGTCCAAGAAGCTTGAACCTTTGTTTTAGCCTCTTGACGAAGCTTGAACCTTTTGAACCTTTGTTTTAGCTTCTTGAGGAAGCTTGAACCTTTTTTTAGCTTCTCCAAGAAGCTTGAACCGTTGTTTTAGCTTCTTGAGAAAGCTTGAACCTTTTGAACCTTTGTTTTAGCTTCTTGAGGAAGCTTGAACCTTTTTTAGCTTCTCCAAGAAGCTTGAACCTTTGTTTTAGCTTCTTGAGGAAGCTTGAACCTTTTGAACCTTTGTTTTAGCTTCTTGAGGAAGCTTGAACCTTTTTTAGCTTCTCCAAGAAGCTTGAACCTCTTTAGCTTCTCCAAGAAGCTTGAACCCTCTTGTTTCTCTATAAGAGAGGGCCTCCCTCTCCTTTAGAGAGGTTGAAAAAAATTTGTCTAAGACAAACATATATCTCTCTTTATATCTCTATATTTTGAGCTCCAAAAGTGCATTGTTCTTGACCTATTACACCACACCTCATAGCCACACACCTCCACCATTCATCTAAGGTTCTTGGAGGTCATTTTCAGAGGTTAAAGAGTTGGTTCTTGGTCCAAGTACCTACTGGTTTTGCAGCTGTGCATCAAGGGTGAGAACGTATCCTTTATTCCCCATTTTTGCTTAAGGTTTTAGACCCATTTTCATATTGTTTCGAGCTTAGTGTATAACTGATAAAAGTTCTAATTTTGCATGCTCTTGATCTTTGTTTAAGATCACTTTTGTGTTTGGGGTTGTTTACCCCCTCTTAGGCCTTGTTTGGCCTCATTTTGTGCCTTTTTTGTGAGCTTCGGGACCTCCTTGTATTGGCCTTCTCACCACTGAAATCTAGAGGGATTTTAGTGGTGGGGATGGTATTTTGAGGTCTTGAGAAGGAGAGGGGTGACCCTCTCCCTTGTTGTCTTGTTTACTAGCATTTTTGGCCTATCAAAGGAGCACATATTTGCATGCATCCCAAGCTTGGTTCAGGCTTTTTTTGGTGGTTTTTAGGACCTGCATAAGCTCTTTCCATAGGTGGTTTGGCCCCCTTTTGCTTACTTCTTGCATGTGTAGAGTAACCTCTCTTATAGCTTATCAAATGAGCATATCATTCTTGCATGTATTGGTCATGTTTCAGTGGGTTTTTGGTCATATTTTGGCATGCCATGAATCTTTTTTTTATTGGTTTGGTGGCCCCTCACATGCTTCATAGGCTTGTAGTGTAAATCATGCTTACTAACATACATTGCATGTTGTTTTGGCCCTTGATGCTAGCATATTTTGGCCATCATCTAAACTGATTTTGTGCATATTTTGGGCTGCCTTAGCTTTGTTTTGAGGCCTCATGGTCGAAAAATGCTTGCCATGCATACTTGTTGTGCAATAGCTTCAACTAGCTTTGAGTTTTGAGCACTCTTGCGTGCCTAACTTGAAGTATTTGCATGTATTGGCATCATTGAGCATGACATTTCAGAGCTTATAGGGTTGCTATAATTCCATATTTTCCATGCTTTGAGTGCCCTTGAGAGTTGTGCTCGTATGCCCTATTCATGAGCCATTGCATGAGCTTCATCTTTGTGCATTCCGAGCCATCATTTTAGGCCATTTTCCTACTGTCTTGGATCTACCTAGGATCTATTTGGGGCTGGTTTTTCCATTTGAGCATTGCTTTGTATACCTATAGTGAAGTGTGCTTCACTAGTTTCGGTGTTTGAGCCTTCTAGCATGCATAGCATGAGTGTTTGCATGCTTCGGAGTCATTTTGGAATCATTTAGTATGCCATTTTAGAGCTGGAATCTATGCCATTATATGCCATGTTTCATCCTTGCATTGCTCTTGGAGAGTTGCATTTTGTGCCTTAGGCTTGGAGCCCTTGCATTGTGCATGTTAGCATGAATCTTGGGCCTTGTTCTCATCTCATTTGGCCACTGATTTTGGCATGCTTGAGAGCTACCCATGTTAGTGTAAGTCCATCTCACCATGTTGTTGTATGCTTGTTTCATTTTGCATGTTGTTGCATGCTTTGCATGTCCACATGTTTAGGTTGTATGCCTATTGCATATTGCATGTTAACATGCTCATGTTACATTAGATTTGTTACCTTGAGTTATTTGCATGCTTGCTTGCTTGCCTAGGTTGCATTGCATTGTGTGTGCATCTCTTGCCTCTTGATCAATCATGATAGAGGTTGGGGCCCTTTTTATGTTTTGTGCATTTCATTCCATATTGAGTTGCACACTTGGCTTCTTTGGCCATCATGCATTGAAAGCCGTGATTGATGGTCCGAGGGTCGAAAACCATACTCCTTTGAGTCTTAAACACGATAAGGAGGGTGGTTGTGCAAACATTGCTTTGAAAATACATTGCCATGCTCTGTTTGCCCTCTGCTGCAGCAAAACAAGATTCTGCAGAAAGAGATGGCCGGTCGGCCATCTTCAGTGCCGACCGGCTATTCATTGTTGGCCGAGAGCCTCACACATGGTCGATGACCAATTTCGCATGGCCGGTGGCCTTGCCTTTTGGCCGATGACCTTCCATAGTGCTCAGAAGGTGGTTCAGAAACATCCTGGAGACTTGTGCAGTTTTCATAAGTGCAAAGCAGTGTAAACAGAGGCAGCATGAGTATGGCGATGGATTTCCGAGCGAAACCGAACATGCATGCATTCATCCCTCTTCCCGAGGCAGCTTTACTGCTTTAGTAGTTTAATTAATTTGTTAATTAATTACGGTTTTGTAATATTTAATTAGTTAGAGTAGTTAATTATTTATTTAGTTTGTATTATTCTTTCGGACCCTCCGTCGAGAGGGCGAATTTTGTAATAAGTGTGCATGAGTGTGTGAATGTCTTCCAACCCTACGTCTTTCTCCCTTTTATTTACTAGCTTATGATGGTTAGTTTAGGGCATGTTTTAATTAGCAATCTTATGCTCGCATGTTTGCATCCATTCATTTATCTTGCATACACCGGGGCTCGGCGCATCATACTAACTGCATTGTATTTCAATTCCAAGTTTGAATACATGTATCGAGTTGTTGCATTTCACATGCCGTCTTCGAATAGCCGAGCCTATCTTAGTTGCATCTTGCATGTCTTGCATTAGCCGTCTTAACATGAATTAGGATCATGCATTG
Organism: Camellia granthamiana; assembly: GCA_036172215.1. Lineage (NCBI taxonomy): Eukaryota > Viridiplantae > Streptophyta > Magnoliopsida > Ericales > Theaceae > Camellia > Camellia granthamiana. The sequence continues at coordinate 4,204,101 of CM069916.1, read as the reverse complement.
ATTACTAACTAGTTTCTGTTTTGGCTCGGAGTACTCGGTAAGTGTTTATGCTTTAGCATCCTTGCATGTGTGTGAGTGACTGCCATGATAGCATGCTTGCCATTAGGCTATTTGCTTACGTGATAAAACTGCTGAATGCCTGTGGGTGAAAGTTGGACTGCTTGAATTGGGACAATTCATTGAAATCCGTGTTTTAGCCTACTTGCGAGTAGCAAACCTCAAATCATTTCCAAACAAACGGATATGCAATGCTTTGTTCCAAATTAGGCGATCTAGTCTATACTTGTTTTGCTGTGCGCATCACATAGTAATTCTAGCTAATTAACCGGAATAAAAACACATGTGTTTTCAAAAACTAGATATCATGTTTAGTAGTGGCCGATCTTTGATCGGGTGAGCGGGGGTGCTCATAGCTGACCTTCCCTAATCGTACCCAAGTTCCCGAGCCGAGGCAACTTTGGTGATGACGAACACGTGGCCTTAGGCACGAGTCAGGGTTTCCTGAATTCCCCCAAATAAAATATTTAGGTGGCAACTCTGTATCTGGCAAAGCAGTCCATGTTTGGCACTTCTTTCTAAAAAATTAGTTTTCCAAAACGATTTGCCGGATTTGGACTCTTTGGTGATTTATCAGTCTTGCATTGCACTTTGCGAGATCAGATTAAGAACCGTGACATTTGAGTCCGAACTGTAGTAAGCCCAATGAACAAAACGGGATTCCCTCCCGGGACGTCACAGGCGCGTCTACACTCGCCTTATGTGTTTGAGGTGTTACCCGAGGCGTCTCGTGGCTGTTGCATGATTGTGGCGTCCGATGGCCTATTTTCAAGCTTAAGTGTTGGAAAAATTCATTTTTGGACTTAGTTTTCAAACCGGGAGTCCCGTGCTAGTTCCGCAAGTTTACACATGTTACAACGGTTTCTTCCGAGGTGATTGAGGTGTTCCCTGGGCCTTCTCATGGTTGTTTGACGATTTTGGCCCCCGATAGCCTATTTTCAAGCTTAAGTGTTGGAAAAATTGCCTTTTTTGACTTAGTTTTCAAACCAAGAGTCCCGTGCTAGTTCCGTAAGTTTTCACAACTTACATTGGTCCCTCCTAAGGTGTTTGAGGTGTTCCCCCGGACGTCTCGCGGCTGTTACACGATTTTGGCCTCCGATGGTCTTTTTTCAAGCTTAAGTGTGAAAAAGTGCATTTTTGGACTTAGTTTTCAAATCAGGAGTCTCGTGCTAGTTCCGTAAGTTTCCAAAACTTACATTGGTCCCTCATAAGGTGTTTGAGGTGTTCACTGGGCTGTCTAGTGGCTGTTACACGATTTTGGCCTCCGATGGCCTATTTTCAAGCTTAAATGTGAAAAAGTACATTTTTTGACTTAGTTTTCAAACCAGGAGTCCCGTGCTAGTTCCGTAAGTTTTCACAACTTACATTGGTCCCCTCCCGAGGTGTTTGAGGTGTTCCCAGGGCCTTCTCGTGGCTGTTGCCCGATTTTGGCCCCCGAACACCTATTTTCAAGCTTATGTGTGAAAAAATTGCATTTTTCAACTTAGTTTTCAAACCGGGAGTCTCGTGTTTGTTCCGTAAGTTTCCACAACTTACATTGGCCCCTCCCAAGGTGTTCAGGGTGTTCCCTTTGCCTTTTCATGGCAGTTACACAATTTTGGCCCCCAATGGCCTATTTTCAAGCTTAAGTGTTGGAAAAATGCATTTTTCGACTTAGTTTTCAAATCGAAAGTCCCGTGCTAATTCTGTAAGTTTACACAAGTTATAATGCTCCCTTTCGAGGTGTTTGAGGTGTTCCCTGGGCCTTCTCATAGTTTTTCCATGATTTTGGTCCCCGATGGCCTATTTTCAAGCTCATGTGTTGGAAAAGTGCATTTTTTGACTTAGTTTTCAAACCGGGAGTCCCGTGCTAGTTCCGTAAGTTTCCAAAACTTACATTGGTCCCTCCCGAGGTGTTTGAGGTGTTCTCTGAGCCTTCTCGTGGTTGTTACCTTAACTCACAATATTAAGGTTGAGGTAACCTATTTCCTAAGAAACCTACCACCAAAGCTCAGGTGGACCTCTCTTAAAATTTCATTTTCTAGTAATAAGGAAAAGCATATATTCAATGAACATGTGGCAAGTCAAGCCTAAGTGTTTACGATTTTGGCCTTCTCGGGCCTTCTCTCAAACCTTCTCTCAATGAACATGTGGCACTTTATGGACATGGGACAAGTCAACCCGGGCCTTCTCTCAAACCTTCTCGTGGCTGTTTTACGATTTTGGCCCCCCGATGGCCTATTTTCAAGCCTAAGTGTTGGAAAAGTGCATTTAAACCAATAAAAAAATGAATGGTTGTATATGGAATGTGTCCAAGTCCTAATTTTTAGTTAGTTGTTGTGTATGCATGGTTGTGTCCGATGTCTGTATCCATGGTTGGTTCAATTTTAAGGCTCCAATGCATAATCTTTCAACACGTAGATCTACATTGAGCAACCATAAAAAAATGCAACACATCATCTTTCTATTGTCCACTGAAAAACTGAAAAATAAAATGAAAGAAAATGCATGCATTACATTTCAGATAACATAACTAGCCAAGTGTTACATGACCAATTACAGTGCTTGAAGTCCAACACGTTACACCATCATGCAAGTGTGACATGACAATATAGTGCTTGAAACCCCATCATTTTCAGTGAGACCTTGATGCAAGTTGTTTGTTGCGTATATGTAGAGAAAGAATAAGAGTTCACACTTACATTAAATATTAATTATTGACCACATTGCTAAAAAACATACCTCAGCTACCAATAGTTTTTCATCATCTCTCAAAGAACATGTGGTGCTTAAGGCCTACACTAGATCCTTACATCTCCCATACTTTGGTACGGTTACAATGACTGGAAATGGCAAAGTACTCCCATCAGTGCTCATGACTGTCAAAGTCATTGAGCGCATTGTTGTTGAAGGTAGTGGTAACGAAAGATACATGAATGGATCAAATGTAATGGATAATTTCTTGCAAGATGGACAAACCAATTTTGAACGGTATTGACCCTATAGTTAAAAAAAAAAAAAAAAAACAGAGAGAATTCAACTCAGTTGAAAAGACCAAGCAAATTTATAGCATATGCTACCGAAGCACCAAAGTTTGAAGCAAAGAAAACTGATCCAAATACTGCTCCAATCTCAAATCATAAAACGAGTACATATTAAAATGAATTCAATCGTGGTAGAAAAGTCAAAATCATAGAAGACTCACTTATGATGGAGTCATTGCGAGCTAGATGATTCTGCCAGTGCTCATCTGCCACTTCTTCATTAGGCCGATCTTCTGCTTCATTTGCTTCTATGTAAGGTTTGTATTTCACACGATTGAGATCTTCATGGAGCCCATCCAAAAAAAGAGTAAGAAATTCCTATGTTAAAAACAACAAATTATAAGAAGTATTTTGCCTCCAAAAGACATAGAGAAACAATAATACATACTACACTTCTAAAAGCAAGGAAAGTTCACTAACTTGGGAATCATGCTGGTTATAGCCACTGAATTGAGGTGCAAAAGAAGAAAGTTTTGATTTGAATGCTCTTGGAGCTACTGGTGTCGCTCTTGGAGCCCCATAGCTTCCTTAACAAATCTCCAAATTGTAAAGCAAGTTCACCCTGGCCAAAAAGTGCACATTGAGAGAGAGAGAGAGAGAGAGAGAGAGAGAAAATGACACATTTAAGAGGCTGTAGACGCGCCCGAACGTCCCAGGAAAATCCTGTTTTGTTCATTAGGCTCACTACAGTTCGGACTCAAATGTCACAGTTCTGAATCTAATCTCGCAAAGTGCAATGCAAGACTGATAAATCACCAAAGAGTCCAAATCCGACAAATCGTTTTGAAAAACTGATTTTTAGAAAGAAGTGCCAAACATGGACTGCTTTGCCAGATACAAAGTCGCCACCTAAATATTTTATTTTTGGGGAAATTTAGGAAACCCTGACTCGTTGCCTAAGGCCACGTGTCCGTCATCACCAAAGTTGCCTTGGCTCGGGAACTTGGGTACGATTGGGGAAGGTCATGCAATGAGCACCCCCGCTCGCCCGATTAAAGATCGGCCACTACTAAACATGATATCTTGTTTTGAAAACACATGTGCTCTTATTCCGGTGTATTAGCCTAGAATTACTATGTGATGCGCACAGCACACAAATATAGACTAGGTCGCCTAAGTTGGAACAAAACATCGCATGTTTGTTTCAAAATGGTTTGAAGGTGCTACTTGGAAGTAGGCTAAGACATGGATTTGCCACCCTCAAGTGGGCTTAGAAAAACAGGATTTTGCCACTCTCAAGTGGGCTTTAAAACTCGCACTTCAATGAATTGTTCCAATTTAGGCAACCTAACCTTCACCCACGGGCATTCAGGCAGTTATATCACATAAACAGTTAGCCTCATGGCAAGCATGCTATCATGGCAGTCACTCACACACATGCAAGGATGGTAAAGCATAAACACTTACCGAGTACTCCGAACCAAAACAAAAGCTATGTTAGAAATCAATGCATGATCCTAGTTATGTTAAGAATGCCTAATGCAACACATGCAAAATGCAACTAAGATAGGCTCGGCTATTCTACGATGTCATGTGAATGCAACTAGATAACATGTATTCAAATTGGAATTGAAATACAATGCAGTTAGTATGATGCGCTGAGCCCGGTGCATGCAAGACAGATGAATGAATGCAAACATGCGAATATAAGTATGCTAATTAAAACATGCCCTAAACTAACCATCATAAGCTAGTAAATAAAAGGGAGAAAGATGTGGGGTTGGAAGACATGCATCACACACACACACGCACGCTTATTACAAAATTTGCCCTCTCGACGGAGGGTCCGAATGAATAATACAGAACCAACCAGCTAATCTAAGCTAATCTAATTAAACTAGTTATTATACAACAAAATGAATAACAAGCTATAGCTAATTATTACACAACTCTAACTAATCAACAAATTAACTAAGTTAGCAATGAAATAAGCATATAAACTATATGATGTAGGCTACCTCAGCTCTGCTTTGGATGACAAAGGATGCATGCATGCTCGAGTTATCTTGTTCGGAAATCCCTCGCGACGCCCTGATTTGCCTCTGTTTGCAATTGACCTCAGAAACTTGCACCAAGCTCCAGAGAGATGAAACTCCACCTTGGGAATCTGTAGGGATACTGCTGACCAAGACCACCTGCCGACCACTTTTTGTGGTGAAAACCAGAAAAAGTGGTCGGCCTGCCACTTTATCTGGTCGGCCGACCAGTTTTTGCTGCTGGTTTCTGGCTTTCTACAACAGAGGGCAAGAAAGGGGCACGGCAAAGTATGTGCAACACATGTATGTGCGACCACCCTCCCTATCATTACATAAGCTCAAGGGAGTGTAGGCCTTGACCCTCAGGCCACCAACCACGCATCTCGATGCATGATGGCCGAGGAGTTGAATTACACGACTCAATGTGAAATAAATGCACATACAAGCACCTAAAGCCAACAACTCCATCATGGGTAGTCAAGAGTGTCGGCGACCGGGAATCGAGGCACGTTTCATCATTTCAAGCATGAAATGTTCCTCATTCCCTGTGTTTGGACTAACCCCTATTCCAAACACAATGCAACAAACAAGGCATGCACCAATGCAACTCTAGCCTGCAATCTTAATGCAATGCAACTAAGTCACGCAAACATGCAAGGGATAACATGCAAACATGCAACTAGCATACACAATGCTATGAACTAACAATGGCATACTCAATGCACATGACACTTAGCATACACAATGCACATAGAAACTAACATACACAATAAGATGAACAAGACATGCACAATGCAATGATCAATCATGTGACAACATGGCATACTCAATGCTATGAACTACAATGGCATACTCAATGCAAAATAGACTTAAACCAAAATGGATGGGCCTCAGCCACACCCAAATCAATGGCCAATAGATGATGGAAATAAGGCATCAAAACACATACGATTATGCACAATACAACGGCCCCAAGTCTAAGGCACAAAACACAACTTTCCAAACGCATTGAAATGATGAAATATGGAGTGCAATGACACATGTTTCAGCTCTGAAATGGCATACAAAATGACTTCGAATTATGCAAATAACTCATGTAATGCATGTTGAATGGCTCAAGCATCGAAACTAGTGAAGTGTATTACACTATAGGCATGCAAGGCAATGCTCAAATGGCCAAACCAACTCCAAATAGACCCTATGCAGGCCCAAAATAGTAGCAAAATGAGTTGGGATGATGGCTTGAAAGGCACAAAAATGAAGCTCATGCAATGGCTCACAAAATAGGGTATAAAAGCACAACTCTCAAGGGCACTTAAAGAATGGAAAACATGGAAGTATGACAACCCTATATGCTTTGAAATATCATGCTCAATGATGCCAAAACATGAAAATACCTCAAGTTAAGCATGCAAGGGACTTCAAAAACTCGAAGCTAGTCAAGGCTATCACACTACAAGGATGCATGGCAAGCATCTTCAGACCAAGAGGCCTCAAAACAGAGCTAAGGTAGCCCAAAATATAAACAAAACCAGGTTGGAGCATGGCCAAAATATGCTAGAATAGAGGGCCAAAACATCATGCATTCTAAGCTAGTAAACATGATTTACACTACAGGCATATGAAGCATGTGAGAGGCTACCAAACCAGCTAAAAAAAGAGTCATGGCATGCCAAATGATGACCAAAAACCCACTGAAATATGACCAATACATGCAAGAATGACATGCTACTTTGATAAGCCACAAAAGGGATTACTCTACACATGCAAGAGGCAAACCCAAGGTGACCAAACCAGCCATAGAAAGAGTCTAGGCAGGCCCTAAAAGTCACCAAAAAGTGCCTGAACTGAGCCTTGAAAGTATGAAAACATATGCTCCTTTGATAGGCCAAAAATACAAGCAAACAAGACAAAAAGAGAGAGGGTCTCCCCTCTCTAATTTAGGCCCTCAAAACCACATGCCAACCACTGAAAATCCACTGAATTTTAGTGGCTAAAAGGCCAAGCAAAGATCAACTCAAAGGCCTTATGGCATGGCACAAAACAAGGCCAAATAGGGCATGCAAGAGGGAAGATGACCCTCAACACCAAAAAGGCCTTAAACAAACATTTTAAGGAACTTAAAACAAGACTTTTTTTAGTTTAAAACAAAGCTCAAATAAGCATGCAAGTATGGCTAAGATAATGACCAAAACAAAGCTTGAAAAGGGAGAAAGGAGGTTACCCTTGAAGCACAGCAAAACCAGCAAGTTTTTGGACCAAAAAGCAACTCTTCAACCTCCAAAAATGTCCTCCAAGAACCTTAGATCAATGGTGGGGGTGTATGGCTATAAGGTGTGGTGCAATAGGTCAAGAACAACACACTTTTGAACCCAAAATGTAGAGATATAGAGAGATATATATTTTTGCCTTAGCAAATTTTCAGAACCTGGTGCAAGGAGAGGGAGAGCCTCTCTTATAGAGGAGCCAAGGTTCAAGCTTTCCTAAGAAGCTAAAACAAGGGTGCAAATCCTCCATACACATGTATGGAGGATACAGTCTGTGCCTTCCAGCTGGCACAGCTGGCATCCACTCAGTCAGACAAAACAGACAGAAATCTACCGACCAGAAGAGGTGGTCGGCTGACCACTTTCCCTAGTCGGCCGACCAAGGCAAGTGGTCTCCCAAAAAAAAAAGTGGTCGGCCAGTGCAATTGGTGGTCTCCACACAGAGACCAAGCCAATGGTGGGGTGGAAGACCAGTAAATGTGGCCCAAAGATCAAGAAAACCAGTTTCCCGACAAGAAAACCGGCTGGCAGGGAGAAAAGTGGTTTCCGAGGAGAAAGCTGGTCTCCCACCCTTGTACCACCTTCCAAACAAGGAAAACAAGGTTCGTGCCAAGAACAAACCAACACGGATGCAAAACGAGGGTTCGAGAGGCAAAGCGCGCAGCCGGGAGCCTCGAAAACTGGCTGTTGAGTGCCAAAAGTGGCGTACGACCACAAAAGTGGTCTCCCGGACCACAGTGCCCCTCTGGATAGAAGAAACAAGGTTTGTTCCAAAAAACATGCCAAACGGAGAATGTTAAGCAGTCCCAAGCCGAGGCGCACGGCCGACGGCTCCGAAAATCGGAAACTAGTCTCCAAACGGGAACGGTGGCCTATGACCACGAAAAGTAGCCTACGACCACCGAGAGATGATCTACAAGATCTCTCCCTCCCTCTGGGAAGAGAAAACAAGACTTGGTCCGCGAATCGAGTCAAAGCACAAAAAGTTCCGAGGCCCGGAGGCAAGGCTCTCAGCTGAGAACCCCGAAACCTCAGGACGTGCACAACATGCACCATCATCAAGCGCTCAATCGATGACGTCTGAGTCTTAAGGTCGGTCAAAAATGGGACGTCTACAGAGGCCGCCAACAAAAAACATAACAAGAGGGCAAAATGCCAGAACAAGCTCTTTCAAAAGTACAAATAACTAATTGTTGGATTCCAAATAGACATAGATTCATGCCCAAGGGATTTTCGGTATTTTTGTCCTTTCTGTAGTCTCCAAGAAAATAATCAACAAGCTTTGGAGTATGCACCAAACACAGAATGGCATTGTTCATGAAACAAGTGTTCCCAAGATTATAAAACCCTGTTAAGCCCAAGTTACAAGCTTCCTTGTAGCTACTACCAAATGGTGAACTTCTATTAACTCTAATATGTGAGTTAACATGATCAGTGTTCCTATTCATCTGAAGTGAACCACCATGAAGGAAACCTCTAACAATAGACTGTTCTACTGTCATTTCATCTTTCCTTCCGCCTCTCATCTTCATAAAAAATGACGACCCATAGACGTGCAATTCTAGATGAATCTGTACACAAGTGTCACGACCCAAACCTGCCCCTATGGGTTTAAGCATCGTAACCGGCCAGTAATCCGTGATTACCAAAGGTCTGCTTAACATTAATGATAGTAATACAGAGTAAGGGGCTGGCGGAAGCCAAAACAGTAAATAAAAGATGTCCAATGAGCTGTGACAATCTGAATACGAAAAGACTTTTACGAACAAGCCACATTCAAAAACCAAAACATATATACAACATATACACAAACATCCCCGCCAGGGACCAAATCCCTTTAGCATAACTGTACAATCATAAAGTCTTAAACATCTATTACAAAACAGAGACAATAAGGGTGAATCTAGGACACCCCAAAATAGCCTTAGCTTGGACCGACTTGGAACCTCGCAGTGAGGCAGTTGGCTTGACAAAACTGGAGCTAACCAGACGCTCCTAGCATCGATCTGGTGCCTGCACACCTACATATAAATATAAACAGTGAGCTAAAGCCCAGTGAATAACAACTGTGTAAAGAGGCTAAGAATGAATGTCCTTTCAGTCATTAAACAATCATATCAGTCATTTAGAAACCATAGCAGTTATATATGGTACATCCAATAGCAAACAATACAGTAGGTCTTAACAGACCGAACAGTCAGTTGATGGCCATCATAACAATATACAGTATTGGTTCCAAGTATTGGAACCGACAGAGATCTCTATGGCAGTAGCAGTAACAGTACAGTAACAGTAGATTGCTATGGATGCCACGAATACAGTTCATAAGTATGACATCATTCATTCAGTAAACAGTATCACTTCAGAAAACAGTACAGTTAATTGTTCAGGAAATAATCGTCATTGAACATATCTTTACAACATTGTTACTCACAGAGTACTGGGCTACAGACAGGCTAATGAGCGTCCTTGGATGCCAACCCTACACAGTAACAGAATGAACACACACTAGGGATTAATAACTTCCCCTTAACTTGACTTGGTGTGGTTCTATAACATTATCCTCATTAAGATGCCTTAAACGAGGCCTAAGAATGCCTAGGATGGAATGAGGATGCAAAGATGCACTTTAAAATTCCTTTCAAAATTTTCAGAAAACAGAGGTCTTGCTCGAGCGTGTCTTTCTTCGCTTGAGCGAGCTTGTCAAAATAGTGGGGTCGCTTGAGTGTGGACTTCCTCGCTCGAGCGGTCTGTAAAAATGCAAAAAAGTGCTGGATGTTGGAAATCCCCACTCAATGCTCGCTCAAGCGTGAGACGCAGTCCTCGCTCGAGCGTAGGTTCCCTCGCTCGAGCGTCCGTCTGCGTGCACCAAAAACCTAAGAGCTTGAAATCTACGCTCGAGCTAGTATTCCGTCGCTCGAGCGGAGTTCTGAACAAAAGATGGTCGCTCAAGCGTGGAAGGCAAAATCTGGGTTTTCCAGATTTGCCTCCAAAGCTCAAACCAAGAATTAAACTTATCAAAACTCAACCTTTTCGGCCAATTTTCTGGAAAATACTTGGAAACTCATAGAACAACAAGTTTTGAAGATCAATTGATAAAATCAAAGCCCAAAAGTTTGCCAATTAAACACCACTTTCAACTCAAAATTCAAGAACATGAAAAACAATGCAAAAATTATACATGCATGAGTTCCCAAGAACTCTAATGTTTTCAGAACATGTCCAAATGCAAGGTTTAGCTCAAAATCAAGGTGAATTCATGGACCACAACTAAAATATGCACATGCATGTAAAGATTTCATGCAAAACATCTTCAAATTTCAAGAACTTGTACATGCATGCAAGAATTAGCTCACAATTCAACTCTTCAAATTAATTCTAGACTTTAAACTCTAAATTACCATGAACCAAGCAAGATACAACTCAAATTCACAAATGAGAGGATGAATTCTCTACCTTATGTCTTGAATTCAAGGTATGGAAGCTCAAATTTGCAAAACCTCTTCAATTCCTCTAAGTTCAAGCAAAATCCTTCTTGATGAACTCAATTTCTCTCACTCTTCCTTTCTCACTCAGTTTGGTCTAGAGGATGAGCAAATGATGCAACAAAAATGAACTAAGCTCCAAACATGCATCAACAAAGTGGCCCACTAGTATGGCAAAAATGTAATTAAGTCCAACTAATGTACTTTAACTTAAATAACTCTAATTTAATCATTCCAAATCAAATTTAAATTAAACCTACCATAAAATCACATAAATTCTAACTAGCATAAAACACTAGTCAATTTCTGATTCAGCCGCCGATAAGGCCATCAATTCACAATTTGAAACTAAAACATGAACAGATCAATTAACGACAAACAGATAGAAATGCAATTAAAGCAACATACTCATGCATTCAGTTCAGGATTTCAGTCTGTTCAATTACTTATCATGCTTAATCATAGATTAGCACTAATCAAAGGTGAGGGTTGTCACAACAAGTGTGGCAAAAGGTGAACCAAATTAAATAAATAGTTGAATGCTAAATATGAATTAACATTTATGGGGAAAGGCAAAGGATGACAATTAAGAATGAAGTATACAGAGCATTTGAGTTCCAAATAACTAAAATTGATATGGTTATTGCTCTGGCAATGAATCCTAAAACTATTCTGAACCAATAGACAAACCTCAAAAGATCACAGACCTAAAAATGGTCCAGCAAACAAAAATGAATTGTCCACATATAATATGTGATGTTTCCATACACCACTAGCACTTCAAGAGTCAAGATCAATGGCCAATGCACAAGAATACTTTATGCTTCGGTTCTTTTGACACTTGAAAGTGAATGCCCAATAGGCTGGACCATTCCAGGTTAGCATCAAACCAAGGGATCCTCAACAAATTATTGTTACTGAAAAATATATTTTCTTCTTTTGCCATTATTTTTAACAAGAAGAAAACAAGTTGTATCGATCTCATACGATCCAACTAACTGCCCCACACTGAAATTTAAAATATATATATATGATATACCTTTATAGGAATCAGAAGTAACCACCAATTTGGTGTTTCCTACTAATTGTAATGCACAAAATAATATAAACCATAACCAAATCAAACCTAATAAAATACTGCAACTATTAAATTTTTATTAGATATTAGTTGCAAGTAGAATCATCTTGAAATTTTTTTTTAAAAAAAAAATCATGTCTAAAATGTGGTGGCTCACATGGGAGATCTTCCTCCACAGCAGAGCTCACCAGGGGCAGAACCTGTTAAGCATGCGCAACAATGGACAAATTTTAGTTAAGGCCGGCATCTATATCAAAAAGTTCCTTCATAATTTGATGGGGATTGTTATTTTACATGACTATATGTTTCACATTGGTTCATGAATGTAGTGGCATTTTCAGTTAGTTTTGGGTATAGATTATTAATCATGGAAAAGATGGGCAAAAAAATAAAGACAAATGAATTAGCAAGAAAAGAAAAATATAGTGTAAGCAAATGAATCAAAATACATGCATTTCACACTCTTCCACAGAGAGAGAGAGAGAGAGAGAGAGAGAGAGAGAGAGCTCTTTATGGTGCCCTGCCCATCAACCACAAAATCTATTCTCAAATTTGCTTATTGATGAGGGGAAAAAAATTCCAAAAAAAATAAGTCACCCTACATAAACCTGGTAAGCTGAAGCAATGTATTCAACAATAACACACATGAAAAATTAATCCAACTTTCATCTACATAAAGTCCTGGAATTCAATGAGGGCAAATGCATACATTCAAACAGAGAAATAGAAATAGAACATAATAAATCTAATAGGGAGCTTTTGAACTGGGCAAAGCTTTTTTGGTCTTATTCATTAACTAAAATTTAAAATTGCCCATGTTGTACATTCTCCTGTGTATATAACTTTAGTAGATTTTCAACTATAGTTTTCAACTTGGTCTTACAATTATAGTTTGTTGTCATAGTACAGATTAATGATTCATGGTAATTTTGTCAAACACTTGGTGATCAACCCACTTTATATATGATCATTGAGTTCACAAGTATATGACTAATTAGTTCACAAACAGTGAATTCAAAGGGAGGTCAGTGGGTGGGGAAATAGTGAAAGAGAGAGATGACTGAGATACAAATTTATCAGATAGAAAAATACATATATAAAAGATGTTTGTGTAAACATAATAAAAGAAATACCTTGAAATCAAACAAAAGGTTTCTAGTCAGACAATCATATGTAACAAAAACAAATCCTCATGCCAAAAAGCAAAACATTAATGTAAGAAAAACAAACCCACCAAGTCTATGCACTCACCAACCCATCAATGTAAAACTTTTATTCACTAGTTCCTAATACAATAACATCATTGCCAGCAACCATGCATGTGATAACTCCATGCCCCTTTACTGCATATCTCTCCAGAAGATCCATAGAAAAAACCTTCCTGTTTCCATCTTTAGAACCAAAAATTTCAACCTAACAAGTGGTAACAACTTTTTCACTTGAAACTAGAACATTCTAAAAAATTAAAATAATGGAAAAAGTACAAGACACTTTTAGAAAAATGAGTCACAAAGAAAAAAACTCTAACAAATGGAACGAGTTACCAAATTTATTCACTTCCTCTATAATCACTCATTATACTCCCAATGAGAAAGACACAAGTCCATTGTGTATGCAAAATCAAGGACACAAGGCAACCATCGAGATTTCTTCTCTTCTTTATCTCTTGATAAAGATTGAATTAGGAGTTAAAAATCATGAACACACATTTGATAAATGGATATTTTCATATGTGTATGACAGAAGTAATTAAAGTTTTATGATGAAGGGCTCCCAAAAGCCCCCAAGAAAAAATTGGGCTATAAATTGAAAATATTCAAAACGAAGGACATTTTTTAAATCTATCATTCAAGGATGTTTTCTTAAAGTTTGTGCACAGCCAACTAAGACATAAAATGGATAAAAGAAGTAATATCTCTACACCTTCTAAAAGGGAGAGGAAGATACAAAAAGAAAAGCAAAAAAATAAAAGGGAAAATGTAAAACAAATTTTTGTTGCTTATTGGGGAAAAAAATACAAAACAAAAAAAAGGACAAGAAAAAATCAAAATATTGTCACTTTTTTTTTTATAGATAAGTAGCCAAACATTCAAACATATCAAGAAGATCTTGGGTTTGGATATCGAAATTGCTGAAGTCCCTAATGAGATAAATGACTCAAACAATATTGTTTTAATACTTTATATGTTTGCTAATTTTGTATTAGAGACCCTCTAAAAAACTTCCTTTCTATTATTCATGTTCAAGGCACCAGAAATAAATGACAAGAGATTATACTCTAGGCACTGAAAATAAATTACAATAGATTCTACTAGCTAGTACAATTGAGTATCAGTCCCAATTCAATCCTTACCATTCAAGTATTGCATAGCGTCTAATACATTAAAGGGTAGTCTAAAGTGGACAACAACAATTGAGTATCATGCATATTAAACAACTTAAGAATCTAATACAATACCAAAGAACTCCAAATAAAGCAACCACACTCGAATGAAAGCAATACTTGTTCCAAATTGGTTGCTCAAAATTTGGTCTTTCGTTGACTCAATTCTTACAAACTGCTAACACGTAAGTGAATATGGAATCAACAATTGGAACCACCAATTGAAATCAAACCGTCAAACAAACAAATCACAATGATCACCAGTAGATTCAAACTAAAAACTCAGTAAATTCTATCCAAAATGAAGTCAACACAAAACCCCCAAATCTGGGAACTTAGCATGGCAACTAGGAAAATCAATCACATTACGTAGGAACGTGATTTTCATTCTAGAAATATCGGGTGAATTAGGGTTTGGTACGTTGATGAGAAAAAGTGAGAGTAAGGGATCAAGAGATTGTAAGTACCTTGGGGTTCGACTATTGCAGAGATGAGAGGGAAGAAACATTGGAGGGAAACCCTAGTTCAAAGAGAGCACTCTCAATCAACTAGAATAGGACTACTCGGCCTATTCGCCATTCTGAGGAGCCTTCTCCTCCGCAACAAGAGAGATAACTCACATCCACTGAGCCAAAGTTTGGAATCGTGAGCAGGGAGAGAGAGACGAGACTAGGTGTGAGTGAGAGTAAGAGAGTGAAAAAGAAGAGTGATTTGGGAAGACAAAACAACGTCGTTTTGTCCTCTTAAATTATAGGTGACGGAATTATATTTGTCTCTAAAAAATTTTACAATGGTGACAAAACTTTTCGTCTCTAATATGGCGCCCAAATTTTCCACCAAAATTTTCAAGGGCGGGAATTTGTTTTGTGATGAAAAATAAAATTTAGAGATGAAAAAAAATTTATTCACCTATTATTTTATTTATTTTAAGCATTTGGTGACGAAATTTTGTTTTCATCTCTAAAAATAGTACAATTAGAGACGAAATCTTATTTTCATCACTAAAACATGTATATTTGGAGGCGAAATATTTTTTCGTCATGCGTTTTCTTCACCATAGACCTTTCTTGTTGTAGTGAATGTTAAGATAGATGTGTAGTAAAACGTACAAATTTGTTAAAAAAAGTTGTATCATGTAAATAAAAGTTTTAGGAAGTCAGAAAGTGTTGAAAATAATGGTTTTATAGGCTTATTTTGGGTCCACTTTGAGTCCAAATTTGAGTGGGTCCCACACGTCTTTTAGGATGGGTCCAAAGAGGTGATGTGTTCCTTGCCGCATGGCAAGTCACACGGTGCAAACAGTTCGTCAAAACCATTTATGAGTGAATGGGAAGTTGACATCATTTTCGAGTTCGTGGAATGGATAATTAAAGAATAAAATATGGGTTTCCTTGTAAGGCTTGTCCCCCACATTGAAATTTTGGGAGAGCTTCTGTATGTATATAAGCTCTGGGTAGCAACACTTGGGTTGGGCCCCAAGAGGCACCCCAAGTTTGTAGAAGGAAGGAGTTATGGACAAAGTGGACCTTAGCCCAAACCTCCACACATGTGCGTTGCCACTACTGTCCGACCGGGCGCGGGTGTGGGTTCAGGTTGTGGGTCGAGTCAGTTCTAACTTTAATTTTTTGGATAAAATTTATTTGAATTTTTTCTAGAAATTCTTACTAGAAAAATTGTTTTTTCTTAATGAAATTAATTCAAATTTTTTGCCAAATTTGAATTCAATTTTCTATCCAAAACTTTGCCTCCTCCGTTCCAATATTCCAACAAATTAAATAACTTTTAGCAAGTTTAAAACTGCCAAGCAGTTATCTATTCAAACAGATAGAAACTGCCTAGCAGTTATCTGTTCAAAACTGAACTGCGCCTGCTCAATTCAAGAACAAATCTATTCATTCCTTTTGTACCTGTTCGGACAGCCATTTTTATGCCTATAAATACTAGAAGTTTTTCAATATTTGGTCATTCCGAAAAATTGATTTTGTTGCCTTCATTTTGCTCTCTTGTATCATTATTCTTCATACTAGTTTTAGAGTAAAATTCAGAGAGTATTGAACACATGTTTTGTTCGCCGCACAAATTGTTTGGAGTGCTACTACAATTTGTGTAAAGATCATTGTATCTTGGGAGATAGACGCCATTTATTCGTAAGCACTGAAGTAGAGCGAATATGTCTTAAGGACAGAGTGTCACACACTCGACTTGATCTATTTTTGTGCTTATTCATTTTGGTAAAATAAATTATGTAAGTAATTTATTTTTATTTGTTTGATTTGTTTCAAGTTATTTATTTTACACAGAAGATTGTTTCAACAATCTTAAGACGGATTCAAATTATTCTGTTTAAACAGAATTTTTCGCTTGTTTCCTTTCTTCCTTTCTTCTTCTTACTGAAATTATTTTTTGTGGTTTTACAAAATAACATTCTGGTTGGAAAAACAAATAGTAATAATATACTGTTTGAAAAATAGTAGTAATATACTGTTTATTTTCTTTGACAACTAGTAGTAATATACTGGTAGTCATTAACAATTCAGAATATTTATTTGTGAAGTTGGTCAGAAATTAATTTTGATTTTCAAAAATAATTTCTGAGTTTTCATTAATTAAAATTTTGTTTTCAGTATTTTAATTTTTGAAGTGTTACAGAAATATTTTTCTATGTGGAATTAATTTGTTTAAGAAAAAATTTTATTTGATTTTCAAATTAATTGAAAATAAAAGTTACAATTCTTATTTCTTTTACTTTTACGGAATTTAATTCTGTGATTTTGGTTTAAATTTTTTGTGTAGTATAAAATTCTAATTATAATTTTGTTTTATAATTTAGAATTCATGGCTGCTGAAACTAATGCTCAAACTAGTACCCCCTCTCCTGTTGTAACTGTGCCAGTCAATCGCGGTGAAAAGCCAGAGAAGTTCTTAGGAACTAACTTTAAAAGATGGCAGCATAAAATGTTGTTCTATCTTACTACTCTCAACTTAGCACGGATGTTCCTACTCTGAAAGATGATGAAACCGATCGGCAAGTGGTTACTGCGATCGATGCTTGGAAACATGTTGATTTCCTTTGCCGGAACTACATTTTGAACGGACTTGACAAGACATTATACAACGTCTACAACCCTATCAAGATGGCAAAGGAACTTGGGAATCTTTGGAAAAAAAAAAGTACAAAACTGAAGACGCTGGCTCAAAGAAATTTGTGGTTGGCTAATTCTTGGATTTTGTGATGGTTGATTTTAAGACTGTGATTAGCCAAGTTCAAGATCTCCAACTCATTCTGTTTGACATTCATGCAGAAGGCATATCTCTTAGTGAATCTTTCCAAGTTGCTGCCTTAATTGAAAAATTACCACAAGGCTAAAAGGAATCCAAGAACTCCCTCAAACATAAGCCCAAAGAAATGACTTTGGAAGAATTGATTGTGCGTTTAAGGATTGAGGAGGACAATCACAATTCAGAAAAGTGGGCTGGTAAGCATCCAATAGAGTTTAAGGCAAATGTGGTGGAATATGCTCCAAAAACAAAGTAACGGAAGTATTTTTGAGAAAGTTTTGCACAAGGCTCTAAAGGAGGGAAAACTAAGAAGTACAAGTTTAATGGCAAATGTTACATCTGTGACAAAGAAGGATATCGAGCTAAAGATTGTCGTAGCAAGCGCAAAGGCAAAAGAAGATCAAGCAAGAAGCCTGCTCAAACCAATATGACCGAAGTGGTCAAAATTTCCAATGGTGTAGATGACATAAATCTTTCTGCAGTTGTTTCCAAGGCAAATCTTGTCAGAAATCCTAAAGAGTAATAGGTGGACACTGGTGCTACTCGCCATGTCTGTGCTGATAAAATGCCGTTCATATCTTATTCTGTTGTGGACAACGGTGGACAACTTTTTATGGATAACTCCTCAACTTCCAAAGTTGAAGTACAAGGAAAGGTTATTCTGAAGATGACATCTGGAAAGGAACTCACTCTCAACAATATGCTGCATGTACCGAACATTCGCAAGAATCTAGTCTTTAGATCTCTGTTGAGTAAAAATGGGTTTAGGTTAGTGTTTGAGAGTAGCAAGTTTGTACTTACTAAGAATGGGATGTATGTAGGAAAAGGTTACATGTCTGATGGCCTTTTCAAAATGAATGTAATGACTATTGTACCCTATGTTATTAATAATAATATATCTTCTTCTTACTTGCTTGAGTCTTCAAATTTATGGCATATTAGACTAGGACATATTAATTATGGATCGTTGCGTAGATTAATTAATGTGGAAGGTTTACCTAAATTTGACATTGATTTAAATCATAAATATGAAATTTGTGTTGAGGCAAAATTATCCAAAACTCTTTTTCATATAATTGAAAGAAATACAGAACCACTTGAATTAATTCATAGTGACATTTGTGATTTTAAATTAATTTAAACTAGAGGTGAGAAAAAAATATTTTATCACTTTCATAAATGACTATACTAGATATAGTTATGTTTTTTTAATTCGAATTAAGGATAAAACTTTGGAAACTTTTATTCAATATAAGAATGAAGTTGAAAATCAACTTGGTAAGAAAATTATGAAACTTAGAAGTTATAAAGGTGGTGAATATAAATCACCTTTCGGTGAATTTTGTAAAGAACATAGAATAATTCATCAAACCACCGCTCTTTACTCACCTTAGCAAAATGGAATTGCTGAAAAGAAAAATAGGATTTTAAAAGAAATGATGAATGCCATATTAATAAGTTTTGGATTACCTCAGAACTTGTGGGGGGAAGCACTACTTTGTGCTAATTATATACTTAATAAAGTACCCGGAAAGAAAGTGAATCAAACACTTTATGAAATGTGGCATGGGAGAGTACCATCTTACAAATACTTAAAAGTGTGGGGGTATTTGGCTAAAGTGGCTATTCCTAGTCCTAAAAAGACTAAGATAGGTCCTAAGACTATTGATTGCATTTTCATTGGTTATGCCATGAATAGTAGTACAAATTGATTTTTTATTTATAAATCAAAATATTCCGAAATGCATGTAAATACTATTATTGAGTCTCAGAATGCATCGTTCTTTGAACATATATTTTCAAATAAGACTGGACAAGGGACTAGTACCAATAAAAGATCTTATGATGATATTATTAGTCTTGATCAAGGACAAGATCAAGAACAAGAGCAAGAGAGAGATCAAAATGAGAAAGAGGAACCTAGGCGTAGTAAACGTGCTAAAACCTCAAAATCTTTTAGTCTAGATTTTCTAACATTTTTGTTAGAAAATGAGCCTTTAACTTTTAAAGAAACTATATCCAGTCCTGAGGCTCCTTTATGAAAAGAAGCTGTAAACAACAAAGTTGAATCCATCTTACAAAATCACACTTGGGAATTGGTGGATTTGCTACCAGGTTGTAAACCTCTTGGGTACAAGTGGATTTTCAAAAGAAAAATGAAAGCAGATGGATCAATTAACAAATACAATGCAAGACTTGTGGTCAAGGGATATAAACAAAAAGAATGTCATGACTACTTTGACACATACTCACCAGTTACTAGAATAACATCCATTAGAATGCTAATTGCCATTGCATTTTTATACAATCTAGAAATTCATCAAATGGATGTGAAAACCGCTTTCTCAAATGGTGAGTTAAATGAAGAAATTTATATGGAACAACCAAAAGGATTTTCTGTTCTAGGAAAAGAAAAGAAAATGTGTAAATTGGTTAAATCATTATATGGTTTAAAATAAGCGCCAAAGAAATGGCATGAGAAATTTAACAAGGTAATGATGTCAAATGGATTTAAAATTAATGAATGTGACAAATGTGTTTACGCCTATGTTTAGGAAGTGGGTTTTGAGACTTTTTTTTAGCTAAAATAGCCACAAAAAACAAAATAGGTTTTTTAGCCCAATAAGACAAAATATCACATCCAACCCATAATCATTACATTCTTTCTCTCACAAAAAAATCAAAAAAGCCAAAAAACAAAAGCTCTTCCCAAATCAGGCTTTTTAGCCTCAGGTTAAAATAGCCAAAAAAAAGTCAAAAAGGCAACGCACTTCCCAAACGAGGCCTATATTAAAAACACAAACCAAGGTTATGTTATAGTATGTCTTTATGTGGATGATATGCTCATCATAGGTAGTAACAATGATATGATTAAAACTACCAAGAAAATGTTGAATAAACATTTTGACATGAAAGACATGGGAATTGCTGATGTAATACTTGGTATGAAAATTACCAAAACATCAGAAGGTTATGTTTTGTCACAATCACATTACATTGAGAAAATACTTGACAAATTTAGCAAAGATAATGATCATCTTCCTAGAACACCTGTGGATGTTAATTTGTCTCTTTCTAAGAATGTACAAGAAAGTATTTCTCAATTAAAGTATACCCAAATAATTGGAAGCTTAATGTACTTGATGAACTGCACTCGCCCAGTTATAGCCTATGCAGTAAGTAAATTAAGTAGATATATGAGTAATCCAGGAGTAGAATATTGGAAAACAATTATAAGGGTTCTAAGATATCTCAAATTTACTCGTAACATTAGGCTTAATTATACTACATATCCAGCAGTACTTGAAGGATACTGTGATGCAAATTGGATATCAGATACTAGAGACTCAAAATCCACCAGTAGGTGTGTCTTTACTCTTGGTAGGGGCGGCTGTATCTTGGAAATCTTCCAAATAGACTTGCATTGCTAGGTCTACTATGGAATCAGAATTTATAGCTTTAGATAAAGCTGGGGAAGAAGCAGAATGGCTTCGCCACTTCCCTGAAGATATTCTAATGTGGCCAAAATCGATATCTACTATATGCATACATTGTGATAATCAATCAGCAATAAGCAGAGCACAGAGTCATATGTATAATAGTAAGTCACAACACATTCGTCGTCGACATAACACCGTGAGACAACTACTCTCTAATGGAATTATTTCTATTGAATATGTGAAGTCTAAAGACAACATAGTGGATCCACTAACCAAAAGGTTAGCAAGAGAGTTAGTTGAGAATTCATCGAGTGAAATGAGAGTTAAGCCTATTAAATAAGAGTTACCACAACGGCAACCCAACCTAGTTGACTGGAGATCCAAAGATCTAGTTCAAAGGGACAACCGAGTTCTGTATAACTCATAAGGATCACTGAGAAGTCAAACTCCTACCCATTTCTATAATGAAATAGTGATGTCTGCAGCGTTTTAGGTTAAGTAATACTTTTAATGATTCTTATATTTAGGAACTCCTAATGGAGTATGGCAGGATACTCTTCATAAGAATTACCTATATGAGTGTGAACTGGGCCAGTTCTATGAGATTTGTGAAGGGTTACAATTCTCTAGAGCACTCATGAAAATCCAGGTTGTTCAGGGCCAAAATGAACACAATAATGAGAACTAAAATGTGTTTGGTAATATACTATGTGAGTTCTATTGTCTTGGTTTATATAAATGACTGAATAGTTCAAGACATCATGCTCACTAGTTAGCTAGTAAATCCGATAGTGTCTCACAAGGGAAGGTTCAAAGCCAAAAGCTACCTATCCTTTGCAGAATATTTCTAATTTCTGTACTCTCTAGAATTAGATCATGTTGTTGCATTTTCTCTCCATCAAATTCCATTCATATGGGGGATTGTTGGAAATAATGGTTTTATAGGCTTATTTTGGGCCAACTTTGAACCCAAATTTGAGTGGGTCCCACAAGTTTTTTGGGGTGGATCCAAAGAGGTGACGTATTCCTTACCGCATGGCAAGTTACACAGTGCAAACGGTTCGTCAAAACCATTTATGAGTAAATAGGAAGTTGACGTCGTTTTCGGATTGGTGGAATAGACAATTAAATAATAAAATGTGGATTTCTTTGTAAGATTATCCCACATTGAAACTTTAAGAGAGCTTGTGTATGTATATAAGCTCTAGGTAGCAACACTTGGGTTTGGCCCCAAGGGGCACCCCAAGTTTGTAGAAGGAATGAGTAATGGACAAAGTGGGCCTTAGCCCAAACAATACACGCACGCGTGCGCCACCGTCGCCACTGTCCGTCCGTCTGAGATGTGTCGAGAGTGGGTGCGAGTTCATGTTATGGGTCGAATCGGTTCTAACTTTAATTTTTTAGACAATTTATTTGAGTTTTTTCTAGAAATTCTTGCGGAAAAAAATTATTTTTTCTCAATGAAATTAATTCAAATTTTGTGCCAAATTTGAATTCAATTTTTTGTCCAAAACTTTGCCTCCTCCAGTCCAATATTCCAACAGATTGAATTGTTTTTAACAGGTTTAAACTACCCAACAATTATCTGTTCAAACAGATAGAAACTGCCCAGCAGTTATCTGTTAAAAACTGAACTGCAATTGTTCAATTCAAAAACAGATATGTTCATTCCTTTTGTACCTGTTCGAATAACCACTTTTATGCCTATAAATACTAGAAGTTTTTCAACATTGGGTCATTCCGAAAAATTCATTTTGTTGCCTTCATTTTTCTCTCTTGCATCATTATTCTTCATACTAGTTTTAGAGTAAAATTCAGAGAGTATAGAACACAGGTTTTATTCGTTGTACAAATTGTTTGGAGTGCTACTACAATTTGTGTAGAGATTATTGTATCCTAAGAGATGGGCGCCATTTATCCGTAAGCACCAAAGCGGGGCGAATCTGTCTTAAAGATAGAGTGTCACACACTCGACTTGATCTATTTTTGTGCTTATTCCTTTTAGTAAAATAAATTCTGTAAGTAATTTCTTTTTATTTGTTTCAAGTTATTTATTTTACAAAAAAAATTATTCCAACAGAAAGATCTAAGGCCCTGTTTGTTTTTCGTTGTAGGAGTCCACTCCAGACTCACGGTGATGAACAGCGGACATGAATCTTGTTTGTTTGGTTTTTGGTACTCCGGATTGATAGTCCCTTCGGACTATGAAAGGCATTGGGCGAGGGTATTAGCAGTCTGGGCTGGGAGATGGTATTAGAAACTAGTCTGTAGGGATTGCGGTGTTACCGGTCATCCTCCTAGACGTTCGGCCGGTCAACGTATATATATATTTTTTTTACTTGTTGGACATTTTTTTTTTAAAATTAATATTCAATATTTTTGAATTTTTTGTTAAGTAAAAATCATAATTTTATTTGTTTTATTATTTTATATATAAATAATTTAACAAATTTAACAATTCCCACACTAATAATTATTACCAAAACAAGCATAATTTTACTAATCTCCTCACTGTCAATCTCTTCACTAACAATCTCCTCACTATTAATCCCCTCACTATCTATCCCTTCTATTGTACATCTGAAAACAAACGAGGCTTATGGATGTGGTACTAAAAATTATATGGGTAAATTACATTGACACCCCTTGAGATTTTTGTTTAATACAGATTCCTCCCTCACATTTAAAAAATTACACTTATCTCCCTATCAGATTAAAATGACATATGTACCCCTTAACATTTATACATTTGAAATAATAAAATAATTTGCTCATGTCATTTTAAGGAAAATAACAATCATCTTCTTTGATTTAACTGACACAAAAAATTGAGTTTTTTTTTTTTTTTTTTTTTTGTGTGCTTTTTTCTTTTTTCTTTTTTTCTTTTTTTACTGAATTTCTGTAATATTTTAAGTAATTTTTATTTTTTAGATACAACTAATCTAGATATACTTAAAAAATATAATATTTTGTGAATTTTTTTTTAATTCACCAAATACAAAAAAAAAAATACAAAAAATTCAATACATTATCTTATTTTTGTTGTATTGAATGGATTTTTTTTTTTAAAAAAAATTGTACAAATTTTATACTTTTTAAATATATATATATTAAATTGATCTAATCTAGATATAATGGTAGAAATAAAAGTGAAAAATTATATTCATATATAAAAATTTATACAAAAAATATCATAAAAAGGACAAGTTGGTCATGTAGAAAATTTTTAGGATATGACATCAACAATTTATGAGGTAATTTATAATGAAATTACAAATCTCAGGAAGAGGAATATAATTTTTCAAATATAATTTTTCAAATATGATGGAGGAATTTATATTAAACAGAAACCTCAAGAATTGTCAGTGTAATTTACCCAAATTATATCCTTTTCTTTTTTTTAATTAAGCATATATCTTTTAACACGGTGATATGGAAAAAAAAATAACTTATATAATTAATTTCACATGTCGGAAACATAAGATTTAATTTACTTTACTTAACTAATAGGTCATTTAATTACATGAGTCCATGAACATCAATGTCAAAATGTGTCAAAGATAAAACTCTGCATGATATTACCCTTACAAATAAAAAATTAAACATTCATGGACAAGTGGACTCTCTAAAAAATCAGGATATTGTATAAACTATGCTTGTTGATTAAGAAAAATTATCAACCAAAAAGGGTGAATCGCTTTCCTCAATTAACTCGTTTATGGGTAAATTACACTTCTTTAGAGGTTTCTACACAATTTTTATTTTTTTATTTTTTTTTTGTGATTTCAATAATTACAATAAATACTCTTACTTTTGAAATTATTTTCAAGATTCTCCAACTGGTATTTAACAGAATTTGCAGATGTCATGCTGAAAATAATGAAATTACCCATTAATTACTTTATCTATTCAAATGAGAAATTCTACTCATCTCCTCTAAGATTTTGAATATATATTATAAAAAATACATACATATTTTACCATTATTTAATAAAATTATTAATTTTCATACAATATTAGATAAAATCTTTAAATTGTTAAGACATTATTAAATTATTTAATGCAAAAAAATTAAGTTAAAATAAATAGATTTATGTTTTCAAGCAATTTGCATTACTTATTTATTAATATGTAAAAAAATTGTTACTTTATCTTCTCTCAACCAGATATTATTCTCAATTTTTTTATTTTAATCTTTGAGTTATTAAACTTCTAATTGCTCACAATAAATTAAAATTAGTTAATAGGAAATGAAAAATCAAGAAATCATTTGAGAATAATAAACAATTCAAACAATTTATCATTTCTTACACCTAAAATTAAAATTAATCTTTACTTGAATGGATAAATTATTTGAGAATAATAAAATATCTATTAATTTGTTATGTATGATACTTAAAATCTATTTCTATATCTTTATTTATCTCATTTAAACTATTTTTGTCAAATTAAATCTTAAAATTTATTTCTCACCTTCATTAATGGTTGAATTTTTATTTTATTTTATTTTTTGTTTATAAAAGTTCAAAAACTTGTTGTGAAAAAAAAATAGAGTCAAGAAATTACATTTATATTTTTAAAAAATTATGAAAAATGAATAATAATAATTTCATATATATTTAATAGGGTAAACCAAATTACATTTATATATATTTTTTTTAGAAACCGTTTTATTTCGTTGTGTGTTTAAATTAGTATTAGAGTTTGATTTTTCAGTTTTGTCCGTAAAATTATATGAGTATTAGATATACGGAAAAAGTAAAATAAAATAATTTAAATAATAATACTTCCCTTTAAATAATAATAGAACAAAATAAAAGTGAGAAATTAAAAAATGAATTAAAAATTTAACCATTAATGAAGGTGAGAAATTAATTTTAAGATTTAATTTAATTAAAATAGTTTAAATGAGAAAAATAAATATGGAGAAATATATTTTAGTATCATACAACAAATTAATTGAGTATTTTAGTATTCTAAAATAATTTTTCCATTCAAGTAAGAATTAATTTTATTTTTAGGTATAAGAAATGAGAAATTGGTTGAATTGTTTATTATTCTCAAATGATTTCTTGATCTTTCATTCCCTATTAACTAATTTTAATTTATTGTGAGACGATTAGATTTTTTTTACTTCTATATTTATTTTTTTAATCATGTAGGAAAAACTTGCGTTTTTTTTTTTTTAAATATGCATGGACTAGAACTTTAATGACTTAAAGATAAAAATTAAAGTTTGTTAATAATATCTTAACAATTTAGGGATAAATAATTTTCTTAAATATAAATAAATAAGTAGGACAAATTGCTGGGAAAAAATTTAACCCACTTGTTTCAACTTTAAAAAAAAAAAAAAGGAAAAAGAAAAAGGAAGAAGAAGAAGAAGAAGAGAGAGAGAGAGAGAGAGAGAGAGAGAAGAAATTCAAATAATAAATGCATTACTTAAGATTGATAAATATTTCGTTATTTATATAGTGTGAAATAAGTCTTATAAGTATTTTTTTAACCATTAGGGTCTTATATTAAACTATTAGCGTGTAAAGTTAAAATATGCATGGATTTTTAATAATATATATGCAAATCTCAGGGGAAGTAAGTGAAAATTTTCATTTAAATAACTTATTAGTTCAAAGGGACAATATGATTATTTTGGATAGAAAAGTAACAGTATTTATGCTAAATTAATGGATTGAAAAAATTTTATATTTTCTACAAAAGTAAGAAAGATTTTTGTAATTATTGAAACTATAAAAGAGGTATGTGTATTTCTCAAAAACCTTTGGGAAGGTAAGTGTAATTTACCCAAAATTCATGGACAAGTGGACTCTCTTGTATTTGTAGGTAAATCGTTTTAAAAAATTAAGATATTGGGATGTGGATTTTTTTTTTTTTTTTCGAAAGACATATTGGGACGTGGGTTGAGTTGGTTTTTTTTCGTTAGATTAGTTTAAAAAAAAGACAAAATAGGCTAATAGTTTTTTACCAGTCATTCCGATATTGGAGGGGTAGGTGGTTAATAGTTTTTTTTTTTTTTTACCGGAATATTTGACATAGTTTTTTTGCATATATTCTATAAAACACAAAAAAATTTAAATTTTTTTTAAAAAATTTAACTTTTATTTTATGAATATCAACTTAACTTGATAAAATGGTTATTAGCTATGGTGTGGTTGTTGTAGAATTGATAAATATATATATATATATATATATGAGGGACAACAATATCAATAATGTTAGTTATATAATAATTCAAGACAGAGAATCCAAGCAATTAAGAAATTAGTTGAATTATTTTAAAAAGGATTAAGTATTTCATTATTAAGACTAGTAGTAAAATTCATGTCACAAACTATTCAAGCCTTCTATTTCACTACAATTTTCAATGAAAAATTTATAGAAGTTCAAATATTGTGAGTCTAAATTACTTTTATATATATATATATCTTAAATGGTGAATTACATTAATGATCCCTGCAGTTTAGAACTTGTATCATTTTGATTCCTGACTTTTCAATTATGATACATTTGACTCTGAATTTTAAATCTTGTTCTAAATAAAAACAATTAAAAACACGGTTGCTTCATTTCAAAGATAAAAATTTGATAAAATATAAATTAGTTTGACAAAAATAAATGTCAAAAAATTATTTTTAAATTTTTTAAAATTATTTTTATCCACCAAAGATAAAAATATATAAAAATTAATAATTTTTTTTTTTACATTTTATTTTTTATTTTCTTACCAAATTAATTTTAATATGCGTTTGGATGATAATCATGTAATGGGTGACTGTTTTTGTTTATATTTTTGGACATGAGTGACTAATTTTGTTGATATTTTTTGGATGGTTATTATGTAATAGATGGTTGTATTTATTGTTAACGGATATTTTTGGATTGTTATTATGTAATTGATGGTTATTAGGCTTTTAATATGTAATCGGTATATTTAATATGTAAAATGCATTTAATTTTAGATCTTTTGATTTAATAGATTGGTTTAAAAATTATATCAAAGCTGTCGCAATATTTAATTTTTAAAAAAATAGAAACTAATTTAATGAAAATAAATATAAAAAAATTATTTTAAAAAATTATTTCTACCTTTTCAAAAGATAAAATTATATAAAAATGATGTGTTTAATTTTTTTCACCCATTTAATTTTTAGTTTCTTTAGAAAAAATTTATAAAAATAGATTCTAAAAATTAAACTAAGCAGAACTTTATATAACTAAGAAAGTTTCAATATTATTCATTAAAAAAATATATATATTACATTTCAAACAACATACAAATTAATCAATACAAAATAAGTTGTATGATGACTTTATCTTTGAAATAGATCATTTGAAAAGAAAATATCTTTAATTGTCATTTATTTGAAATAAGATTCAAAATTTAAAATTAAATATATTACAATTAAAAAATGAGAAACCAAAATGACACAAGTCTCAAACGAAAAATAATAATAATAATTTAAAGCACCCCCTCCAATAAAAAATTAAATAAAACACCCAAAGCTAACTCATAATTAAAATGACAGCTTTTAATGACTATAGACTTATTTGATGCACAAAACAAGGGGTTTGGATTCTCTCTAGTCCTGATCGGATTGGAGGGTGTTGTTGGGTCCGAGGAGACTCATCACAGGTCATGTTTCGATAATAAATAATAATAATTTAAAGCACCCCCTCCAATAAAAAATTAAAAAATTAAATAAAACACACAAAGCTGACTCATAATTAAGATGATAGCTTTTAATGACTATAGACTTATTTGATGCACGAAACAAGGGGTTTGGATTCTCTCCAATTTGTGATCGGACTGGAGAGTATTGTTGGGCCCGTGGAGGCCAACCATGGGTTCCGTTTTGATAATAAGTAATAATAATAATTTAAAGCACTCCCTCCAACAAAAAATTAAATAAAACACCCAAAGTTGACTCATAATTAAAATGACAGCTTTTAATGACTATAGACTTATTTGATGCACGAAACAAGGGGTTTGGCTTCCCTCCAGTCCAAGACTATCCAAGACTGGCGCGTGTTGTTGGACCCATAGATACCCACCACAAATCCTATTTCAATAATAAATAATAATAATAATTTAAAGCACCCCTCCAATAAAAAATTGGGTTTGGTTATGGTGTGCAACTTACACCTTACACCTTACACTTACACCTTACACTTACACCTTTTGTGAAAAATTAAACCTTACACTTACACCTTTTTTGAGGTTGCACACCATATGCAACCCACTTACACCTTACACCTTACACCTTACACCTTACACTTACACCTTATACTTATACTTATACCTTACACTTACATTTTTGTGTAAGTGGCACATGGTGTGCAATTGCACACTTAAGAAAAGTCCTAAAAAATTTAAAAATTAAATAAAACATCCAAAGTTGACTCATAATTAAAATGACAATTTTTAATAACTATAGACTTATTTGATGCATGAAACAAGGGATTTGGCTTCCCTCCAGTCCGATGTTGTTGGGTATGTGGAGGCTTATCACAGGTCTCGTTTCGATAATCCGAACCGTTAATGTGAAAAACTCGTCGAGTACTATATCCCTATAAAAAAATCACATTGATTGGATAATGACAACTACATGACAAATCAATTTTGTATTAAAAAATAGACGGTAAAAAATAAACGATTGACAGAAATCTGATCCAACAAGATAATTATCAATATCCGATCCGATGAAATAACTATCAATATCCAATTAATATAATTTTTTATAACTATATTGTACTCGACGAATTTTATATATTAAATAATTTGAATTATCAAAATAACACTTGTGAGTCTTTGTAAATCTAACAATATCTTCTAATCTAATTAGTCAAATCCTCATACAAGGACGTGGATACCGACATTAACTAAATTCCAAATCTAGTTATTAATGGCGAGTGAGATTGTGATTTGACCAATCACCTACGCCAACAAAGTGCCCGTTCGGCTCCAATAAAAAATTAATAAAAATGTTAGAGAACTCAAAAATTCTATTAAAAATCTTATCAAATGTCTTATATGGGTGTGAGATCCACATGGGAGTCACATTGTGTGGGTCCTATACCTATGTGAAACATTTGGTAAAATTTTGATAGAATATTTGGGGTCTCTAACATTACTCAAAAATTAAAGAGTCATGATTAAAATTCTCTCCGATCACTATTTTTATCACCATACACACGTGATAGGTGATGATTAAAAAATAAATAAATAAGTAATTAATCAGGTGGAGAGAGAGTTAAGGGAGTAGAAAAAAAAGGGATCGAAACCATTATCGAAAATTAAAACACCAAAGCGACACATAATTAAAATGACAGTTTTTAATAACTATGGACTTTTTCGATGCCCACACAAGGACGCAACTGGATTAAAAGTTTTTTTTTATTATTATATTATCTTTTTAACTTTTATATATTTTTTTTAAATAAAAATTAAAAAATTAATTTTTAATTTACTTTTTAAAATAGACAGTATATATTATTGGACTGTTTGGCAATAGGCCTTTTTCACTTTTTAAGATAAAATAAATTAAAATAGTTAATAAGATAAAATGTTATATTAAATCATAATCATTTCACATTTTATCTTACAAACATCACATCTAATAACTAAAAAAAAAATTTAACTATTTTTTTAAATACAACTATTTTAATTTAATAAAATAATCAAAAATTAAAATAACTTAAAATAGCCAACTTGTTAAGACCCATGTCGAGTAAATTTGTGATTTGATGAATCATCTCCCCCCAACAAAGTGTACATTAGGCTAAGTGGTCTTTGTCATAATTTTTTAGGAAATTACACTAACAACGATACTTATAGTTTGAAATTTATGTCATTTTACTTCATGATTTTTTAGTTATGATACATTTAATTTTAAATTTTGAATTTTGTTCTAAACAAAAACAATTAAAGATGTTTCTTTTGCAAGCGGTCTATTTCAAAAATAAAGTTGTCATACAATTTATTTTGTATTAATTAATTTGTATGTTGTTTAAAATGTAGTGGATTTTTTTTTAATGAATAATGTTGGAACTTTCTTGGTTATAAAGTTTTGTTTGATTTGGTTTTCAGAATCTATTTTCAGAATTTTTTTCAAAAAAACTAAAAATTAAATTAGTGAAAAAAATTAAAAACACATCATTTTTATATAATTTTATCGTTTGGAAGGGTAGAAATAATTTTTTTATATTTATTTTCATTAAATTAGTTTTTATTTTTCAAAAGTCAAACATGGTAACAATTTTGATGTCATTATTAAACCAATCCATTAAATCAAGATATATAAAACTAAAAACATTTTATATATTAAATATATCAATTATACGTAATAATCATCCATTACATGATAACTATCTAAAAATATTTGTCAACAACAAATACAACCATCTATTACATGGTAACCATCAAAAAATTATGAACAAAAACAGTCACTCATTACACGATCATCATCCAAACACATATTAAAAATTAATTTGGTAAAAAAATAAAAAAAATAAAAAGCCAAAATGTTATCATTTTTATATAATTTTATTTTTGGTGAGTAGAAATAAAAAAATTCAAAAATAATTTTTTGACATTTATTTTTATCAAACTAGTTTATATTTTATCAAATTGATAACTTTGCCTTTGAAATTGAGTAATAATGTTTTAAATTGTCATTATTTGGAATAAGATTCAAAATTTAAGAACAAATATAGTACAATTAAAAAGTTAAAAACCAAAATGACATAAGTTTAAACTATAGGAATCGTTGGTATAATTCACGCTATCTTAAATAGTTAACATTTTTCTATGAATATGTCATTCTTTGAGAATTGGAGGAATCAGATATTGATTATCATTAGAATAGATAATTTGGAATCAATGTCATATTCCAATCAATTCTAAGAACCCGTTTGATACAATGAAATAGGGTGGAATAGAAT
Source organism: Camellia granthamiana (assembly GCA_036172215.1). NCBI lineage: Eukaryota > Viridiplantae > Streptophyta > Magnoliopsida > Ericales > Theaceae > Camellia > Camellia granthamiana. The sequence goes on along the minus strand of CM069916.1, from coordinate 4,172,154 downwards.
GTTCATTCTAACTTTGCATTTTCTTTTCTTTGTTTGGTATACCTTATCTAAGTGAGAATAGTCATTCCATTAGAATAGCTATTTCAACAAAATGTGGGAATGCTTATTCTATCCTCCAACTTAAGGAATGATCATTCCATTCAATCGTGAAATCGCCATAAATTTTTATTATTTTATATTTGTTTTGGTACTTTAAAAAAATATATTATCATTTAGCTACCATCATTTCCTTCTGTTGCCATTCATTCTACCACCGCCACTACAACCGCCATCACCACCGTCACTACCGCCACCACAATCACCCTATTGCCACCACAACCACCATTACCACCACCATCGCCGCTACAATCACTACTACCACCTCCACAACCACCACAACACCGCCACCATACTACCGATGTCGCCAATACTACCACTACCGCCACAACCACTACCATCACATCCACAATCGTAAAACCACCACCACCACCATCACTATTGTTAGAATCACTACCCTACTACCACCATTGGTTCTGCCACCACAACCATTACATTACCACCACTACTACCATTTTCACAAAAATCACACTAGCACCATCACTATTAGGGGGTATGCGCTGTGCGGTTCGAGCGGTTTGAGAGTAAAATTATAAATCGAATGACGAATTAGCAGATTGGCGGATTGATAAATTGCGATTTGAGTAGTTTTGGACGGATTGGCGAATTGAAGAATATTATGACCAATCATCAAGCCTTTGCATAATATATAACACTAATTTGCATAATATTTTGTATATATATATAATACAAACTAATTTTACAAAAAATATTATTCATATGTATAACTACTAATTTGTAATAAATTTTACATATTAAATCTCTTTCACACTCATTTTCACTTTGATATTTCATTATAGGTTGAAAATATATATATTAACTATAGCAGAGCAGAGTGGTTTCGAAGAGGGATTATAAATTTTAAAATTTAAATTGTAGTTAGCGGATAGAGCGGTACGGATTGATGCGGATCAGTGCGATTTTAGTAGATTGGGCAGTATTTTGCACAACCCTAATCACCATTGCGAGAACCACCATTCTACTACCATTGCCTGCTATCTCCACCACCACCGCCGCCACAACCACTAACATCACAACCACAAACACCACCTTACCACCACCACTAACACCACAATGACCTACCGCCATCCTACTACCATTACTATATATCACCACCACCGATGTCGATGCTGCCTCCGCTACCACCACCGCCACCGTCACCACTACTTCCACAACTATCAATACTATCATGATCTATATAAATTTTTAACTTATTTATTACTAACTTGTTAAAAATAAATAAATAATAAAAACTTATTTCATTCCATTAGTTTAATAGGCACAACCAAATATGAGAATGAGAATTATCATCTTATTCCTATGTCATTCTATATTGGCAACCAAACAATGGAATGTGAATAAATATTTCATTCCATTCAACCTCATATTCTATTCTCACTCTTATTCGATTCCCATTTTATTTCATTCTATCGTACCAATGCTCTAAATATGGTAATAATGATGTTCAAAATCATGTTCCTTTCAATCTTATAAAAGTAGTCATTTTTTAATTGAAAAAAAAAAAAAGAATTAAATAAGAAAAATGAAAATAACAACATCCACTAATGGCTTCGTTTGGGATGTGGGTTGATTTTTTGGCTTTTTATATATTTTATCCTAGGGCTAAAAAGCCTCATTTGGTTTGAGCTTTTTAGCTTTTTTGACTTTTGTGATAGAAAAAATAAAATGATTATGATTTAAATGTGACATTTTTTCTTATTAACTCTTTAGCCTATTTTATCTTTTTGTGGCTATTTTACACTTGTAGCCCCAAAAACTTGGATGCCAAACAAGGACATAATAAAAATATTAATTTAGTTATTGTGAAGTAGGACTATTAACCAATTAAATTAAGTTGGTAATATGTTGTTTAAGTTTGATTTGAAAATTTAATGAGTTTTAAAATGGGTTAAGAATATCACTTGTTTAAATAATAAGTAATTTCAAATGAAATTTTAACGTGCTGGGCAGAGTCAAATTCAAATAGTGTAATTTATTTTTTATTTTTTATAATGTATATGATAGTTAAAAAAGTATCTAAGATTGAGAAAAATAATTATTAACGAGTTAAAAACAAATTAAACTTAAATTAAACTTAATTTTTATAATGTGTATAGTACTTTCTCAATGACAATGAAGTCTCTTGGTAGACAATTTATTTTTTGAAAGTCAATTTTTAGCATAACAAAGAAGTTTCCTAGAAATGAATTAAGGTGTATAATATAGTGTCAGTTATTGATGTGATTAGGAAACAAACATAAGCTACAAAAAAAAAAATTAAAAAAAAAAAGAAAAAAAAAATCTTGTACTAATATATTTCACTGGCTGATAATTTTATGGAAAAATCATTGTTCAATGAAAGTTGGAAAAAAGAAATATCATAATTATCTCACAGTTTTAAAAAATATCTTAATTTGTGCCTCCTTTGTTGAATTCAAGACTCCGCCACTGTCTTCCTCCCCCAAATAATGACCATTTAAGCACTTATTAAAGCAGACCAAGAGAGATGGCAAAGTAAATGTTTCGTTCTTATATTATTTTTGTATTCTATCACTCTGCCCAATCATATGTGATATAATTTAAAATGTACACTAAATTTTATTTTGAGGGCATCTTTTTCATTTTCATATTCCCTATCTTTGTTTTCTTACGAGGAATAGGGCGAGAAAAAGAATTGGTCAACATGGCTTGGAGATTGGTTATCTGCCAAGTTCCTGGAAAAGTACTACTTAAAAATAAGAATTAGAAAACTGGAGTTTCAAGTTGAATCTTAGATCATCTTCGTTACTCAAAAAAGTCTTTGACCGGTCATTCCAATATTATAGGGTTGTTTGGTGGGGTAAGTGGTTTTTTTTTTTTTTTTTTTTTTTTTTTTAACCTTAATATTTGATATAGTTTTTGCATATGTTTTATAAAACAGAAATAATTTAAATAGATTAAAATAATTTTAACTTTTATTTTCTGAATATCAACTTAACTTGATAAAATGGTTATTAGCTATTGTGGGGATATATTTTCTGAGTACCAACACGTGGTAAGGTGACGCCGACGTGTCAGCCGAGGTGCCACGTGTCGTGGTAGTTATGCCGAGGTGATCTCGGAGTTGCCGAGGTTATCTGCAAAAATACCGGAATCCGAGATAAGCGGATAAGGGACAGGAGTCCTAGAATAAAGAAAGACTTCAGGATGGATAAGGGTAATACTCTTAGGGAGTTTATCTTTATCTCTTGAGAAATCCAAAGTAAGCACTGAATCGGAGTCCATAGGAGCCAGGCTTCTAGTGGGACTAGGATTGAGTAAACTATAAAAGAGAGGCACCCCATGGGTCTAAGGTATGCAATTTTATGCTTTGAGTAGTGAGTTTAGCACTTGATTATCTTCGAGAGATATACTGACTTGATCGTCGGAGAGCCCCCGGGTGGAAGAACCACCGCCGGAGCCTTCTCTTTCTGTGCAGGACAGCAAGGTGTCATATATTCTGCCAGTGTTCTACAGCTGAATTACTAAACAGACAGTGTGGTCGGAAATTAACACACACACTTTGGCGCCGTCTGTGGGAAGGAAAGACGAATAGATGACCAGTGACGCACAGAAAAAAAAGATTGGGGACAGCACTCCCGCCGGGAGCGAAAGACCTATTGACCTCGACGTCGAAGGAAACAACCGCAACACAGAAACTCGTGATCAAAATCACGGGGCAAAAGACGTCGGCCAGGAAGGCGACACTTCAAAGAAAGCGGATCAGAGCAGATACTACAACGAAGACAACCTCTAGGTATGGAGGGACAGGTGCCTACGGAGGGATGAAGAGGTAAAAGAGATGGCAGACAAGTTGGCAGACCTACAATCGGTCGTCAACTTCATGATGCAAAACAACGTCATGCAGCCGCCATACCCACTGCACGACACACCAATACCAGCAACTAATGCCCAGAAGCAAGGGCAGAAAACTATTCCTGGAGCCCCTCAGCACACTAGGAGTGGGAGGCACTCTCACCGGCCTTCCAGGGAAGTCGGACGAGAGGAGCCGAGAAGAGAAGAGTCCCAAAAGACATATCACACAAAGGACGCAGAACCCAAGAAACATCGGCATGTTCAAGGGCAGGCGTTATGCTTTGACACAACTCATGGGGAGAGATCGAAAAGGGCCCACCACGAGGCCGAGAGCAGTATGCCAAAGAAACTGAAGTCAGCAGATAGCCGAGCTCCTGGACGGAGCAAAGAAGACTTGAGAAACTACCTCAAGAGGAAGCAACAGAACGGAGAATCCGAGGTAACCTCACCCGACAAGCCAAGGACACCATTCTCGGTAGAATTGGACAAGTTCCAGGCACCAAAGAGATTCAGTATGCCGAGGTTTCAAATATACGATGGTAAGTTAGACCCCAACTTTCATGTTGGATTATACTTGAACTCAATGGCATTGTATAGCGGAAACGAGCCGTTGCTCTGCAAAGTGTTCCCCTCATCCTTCGGGGAGATTGCATCAGATTGGTTCCACAAGCTCTCAAAGGGAAGTGTGAAGACTTGGGAAAGCCTGGCCGAGATGTTTGTGGCTAGATTCGTGACAAACAAGTTGTAGCCATTGAGGGTGGACGCATTGATGGCTCTGAGGATCAGCAAGGATGAAGGCCTTAGGGCCTATGCAAAAAGGTACTATGAGGTGTTCAACCGAATACCCGAATGCAACCAGGAGGTGGCAGTCGTGTCTTTCAAGAACGGCCTGAAAGATGATTGTCCATTACGGAAGTCCTTGGCAAAGACATTACCGAAAAGCATGGAGAAGCTCATGGCAATAATAGAGAAGTATGCCAGAGCTGAGGAAGATACATTGGGGAATAAAGAGATAAAACAAGAAAGAACCAACGGCTCGCCGAAGTGAGGCCGAGGTAACAACGGGTTCAACAAACAAGAAACGGAATTGAGGGCCAAACAGGCAGTGACGACTGTGTTCCGAATCCCGGTCCACAAAGTCCTGGATCAAATCCGAAACCAACCCTATTTCAGAGCACCGGCAAAGGCCCCAGGAGAATATATGGGAAGGAACGTTGGTAGGCGTTGTGCTTACCACAATGAAGAAGGGCACCCAACCCAGGGTTGCAGAGCCTTAAGAGCACACTTAGAGGACTTAGTGAGACAAGGCCATCTGCGAGACCTTGTCGATGAAGCCAGGACAAGAGAGGAACAGGCAAGATTGCCTCAAGCACCAGCGGCCCCGCCTCCCCCAGCACAACAACGACAGGCAGGGGGACCACGGGTGGTCAATGTGATCCACTCAAGGGTCAACGAGAACGAAGTCAGAGGAGAGACCCAGAAGGTAAGGCATTTACAGCATATCTACTCGGTCGCGGAAAAGAGACATCAGCCAAAGGAGTGCCAAAGACCGATGATAGCTTTTACTGAAGCCGACCTAGAGATGGTCCAATATCCGCATAATGATGCCTTGGTAGTATCCCTCCAGGTTGGGGAGTGCCAAGTGAAGCGCATCTTGATTGATCAAGGCAGCTCTTGCGACATCATGTACGTTAGATGTTACAAGGAGCTGGGCCTTCACCCAGATGACATGGAAGGATCCAATGGCCCGATGGTCGGCTTCAATGGAACGCCGACATGGCCACTAGGCACAACAAGCTTGGAAGTACAAGCCGGCACAAAGAAAATCAAGACGGAATTCATTGTGATTGACACACCCTCACCCTACAACATTATCTTGGGAAGGCCATGGTTGCATGCAATGGGAGCAATTCCCTCAACATTGCATCAACTATTGCGGTTCCCAACAAAGCTTGGGATTGAAGAAATCAGAGGAGATTAACTGCAGGTAAAAACTTGCTCCATGGCAGCAATGAAATCAACCTGCAACATCCGAGAACCAAAGAAGGCAGAAATCGAAGACAAGGACATGGAGGTCCTAGACGATGTCGGCAAGGAGTCGGCCAAGAAAAGTGAAGAAACACTAAAGAAAATCCTCGTCCAGGAGGGCGATGAAGAACGTTTCTTTCTTCTCGGCTCAGGCTTAGCCGAAGAAGAGGAAAGAGAGCTGGAAGCTTTTTTGAGAACAAACATTGAGGTGTTCGCCTGGACACCTTATGAGATGCCTGGCATTGACCCCGAGGTCACATGCCACAAACTGAACGTCGACAGGTTGACCAAGCCTGTAATACAGCGAGCCAGAAGACCGACGTTGATGCACGTCGAAGCAGTAGAAGAGGAAGTAGACAGACTTCTAGAGGCCAGGGCCATCAAAGAAGTCGATTACCCGACATGGCTATCAAACACTGTGGTAGTAAAGAAAAAGAACGGTAAATGGAGGGTCTGTGTAGATTTTACAAGCCTAAACAAAGCTTGTCCCAAAGACAGCTTTCCTCTATCCAAGATCGACCAGTTGGTGGACACCACATCTGGAAATGGAAGAATGAGCTTTCTAGATGCTTATAGGGGGTACCACCAGATAGCCATGTACCCCCCGGATGAAGAGAAGACAACGTTTATCACCCCAAAAGGCCTGTACTGTTACAGAGTAATGCCTTTTGGGCTAAAAAACGCAGGAGCAACTTACCAAAGGTTGGTAACCAAGATGTTCAGATACTTGATTGGCCAAACAGTAGAAGTCTACATCGATGACATGGTCGTGAAGACCAAGGAGCCTAGGGGTCATCTTTCCGACCTAAAAGAGGTCTTTGAAATCCTCAAAACATATCGGCTCCGACTCAACGCATCAAAGTGCGCGTTTGGAGTTGGATCTGGTAAGTTCTTGGGGTACCTGGTGACAAGAAGGGGCATTGAGGCCAGCCCAGATCAGATTAAGGCCATCCTAGATTTACAGAGCCCAACATCGGCGAAACAGGTACAGATGCTTACCGGAAGGGCCGCAGCCCTAAACAGGTTCATAAGCCGAAGCTTAGACAAATGCAAACCTTTCTTCAACCTGGTGAAGAAAGCCACAAATTTCCTCTGGACAGAGGAATGTGAGGCCGCGTTGGCCGACCTAAAGAAGTATCTAACTACGGCTCCAGTCCTCTCAACACCTGGACCTGGGGAAGAACTGTTTTTGTACTTAGCAGTTTTAGAACACGCAGTAAGTGCAGTGTTAGTCTGAGAAGAAAAAGGGGAGCAAAAGGCTGTTTACTATGTAAGCAAAACCTTGGCCAACGCAGAAACAAGGTATCTACCCCTAGAGAAATTAATGCTAGCCTTAGTGATGGCGTCAAAGAAGTTGAACCATTACTTTCAGGCACACATGATTGTAGTGCTAACAGAGCACCCTTTGAAACCCTTGTTACAGCAAGGAGACTTAACTGGAAGGATAGCAACATGGGCCGTGGCCTTGGGCCAGTACGACTTGGAGTTCAGGCCGATAACAGCAATTAAGGGCCAAGTTTTGGCCGACTTCGTGGCCGAGTTCACCCCGGAATCCAACGAACATCGGGCTCCGTTGAGCCAAGATGAACGTTGTCCCAGCAAGCAAGGAGAAGCCCAGCCAAAGGCAAAAGAACAAAGGAAGGAAAAACTCAGACCCTGCAGCATCTACATCGGCGACTCCTTCAGACTGTTTGTCGATGGAAGTTCAAACCGACAAGGAGCGGGGGCAAGAGTACTACTGATATCTCCAGATGGAGAAATAATAGAACAGTCCATCCGTTTGGGGTTCAAGGCCTCAAACAATGAAGCAGAATACGAAGCACTAATTACAGGGCTAAAACTGGCAGCAGTAGCAGAAGCAGATGAGGTAATAGTTTTTTGTGACTCACAACTTATTGTTAACCAGTCAACAGGAGAATTTGCAGCCAGAGACGAAAGGATGTCGGCATATGCAAAAGAGGTCATCAGATTGGCAGCCTTATTTCAGAATTGCCGACTACTCCAAGTAAGCCGAGATGATAACAGCCATGCCGACGCGCTGGACAACCTGGCAAGGTCAATACAGACTGGAAAAACAAGGACAATAATGATTGAGTATATGTCGGGCCCGAGCATAGAACCACGGAACACAGAGCAGGAAGCAATGTGTGTGGACATGGGACCAAGTTGGATGGATGCGATAGTTGCATTCCTGAAAGAAGGAAAGCTGCCAGAAGACTGCAAGGAGGCACACAAAGTCAGATTGAAGTCGGCAAGATTCAGTCTGACAGCAGACGGACATCTCTACAGAAGGTCCTTCACTGGACCCCTTTTAAGGTGCGTACACCCTTTGCAAGTTGAAGATTTTTTATATGAAATTCATGAAGGAGTTTATGGAAGCCACGCTGGGGGCAGATCACTAGCTCACAGGGCCATTACCCAGGGGTATTGGTGGCCCTACATGCAAAAAGATGCAGAAGCATACGTGAAGAAGTGCGAACAATGCCAAAGGTTTGCACCTTTGATACACCAGCCAGCTGCTGACCTGAATCCAGTACCCAGTCCTTGGCCGTTTGCCCAGTGGGGCATGGATCTTGTTGGCCAACTCTCCCAGGCAACTAGGCAGAGAAAATACTTGCTGGTAGCAATAGATTACTTCACGAAGTGGATAGAAGCAGAACCTCTGGCCAAAATCCGAGATGTGGATGTCAAGAACTTTATATGGAGAAACATCATCAACAGATTTGGGATTCCAAGAGCAATAGTTGCTGACAACGGAACGCAGTTTGACAGCAAACTCATCAAGAACTTTTGTGCGAAATTCAAGATCAAGAATTACTTTTCAACACCAAGTTTTCCCCAAAGTAATGGACAAGCTGAAGCATCCAACAGAGTAATTTTGGATGGAATAAAGAAGAGGTTGCAGGCAGCAAAAGGAAAGTGGGTAGACGAATTGCCCAACGTGCTTTGGGCATATCGGACTACGCCGAGAAGATCAACAGGAGAATCCCCCTTTGCCATGGCTTATGGCACAGAAGCAGTCATCCCACTGGAAGTCGGCATCCCAGGGATCCGAACCCAGGGAGTTGAGAATGGGACTAATGATATACTCTTAGCCCGAGATCTGGATCTTTTGGAAGAACGAAGAGAGAAAGCTGCAATTCAGCTCGCAGCATACCAACAACAACTTGCCAGAGCTTACAACAAGAAGGTCAATCCAAGGGATTTTCAAGTCGGCGACCTAGTCTTGAGAAAAGTCGTCAGCAACAAGAAGGATCCCAGAGAGGGAAAGCTTGGCCCAAACTGGGAAGGACCCTACAGAATCACTTCGGTATTAGGCAATGGAGCCTATCGACTTGAAGATAATGAGGGCAAAGCATTGCCTAGACCATGGAACACTTGTAATCTGAAATTTTTCTATCATTAGATGTTCCTTGTTATTTTTTCAACGTCATCAATAAAATCATAGCAGAATTCCTCTACACTGAAAAAAGATGCGCAATATTATTTCTGAATAATGAGAACCCAAGTGGAACTCAGGTTCACATTGGGGGCAAGAATATGCTTAACACTTGTTGAAATTTGTAGCAATTTACAAGTTGAAGTTAAGCTGATTCCTTATCTTCACTTGTTGAAATTTGTAGCAATTTACAAGTTGAAGTTAAGCCGAGATTATTCCTTATCTTCACTTGTTGAAATTTGTAGCAATTTACAAGTTGAAGTTAAGCTGATTTCTTATCTTCACTTGTTAAAATTTGTAGCAATTTACAAGTTGAAGTTAAGCCAAGATTATTCCTTATCTTCACTTGTTGAAATTTGTAGCAATTTACAAGTTGAAGTTAAGTTGATTCCTTATCTTCACTTGTTGAAATTTGTAACAATTTACAAGTTGAAGTTAAGCCGATATTACTATTTCTCTTCGCTTGTTGAAATTTGTAGCAATTTACAAGTCAAAGTAAAGCCGGGGCTATTGCTTAAACATTTGTAACAATTTACAAGTTGGTTAACCCGAAGAAGATGCTTAACACTTGTTGAAATTTGTAGTAATTTACAAGATGACGTTAAGCCGACATATGATCATCTGTTGAAATTTGCAGCAATTTACGGGTTGAAGTAAAAGCTAAGTATATTGTTTAAACACTTGTTGAAATTTGCAACGATTTACAAGTAGATCATTGTTTAGCACTTGTTGTAACTTGAGAAAAATTTATAAGTTGAAATTAAAACAGTATGTGTTTTACACTTGTTGAAATTTATGAAAAGTTTGCAGGACAGTATCTTGTCGAAGTAAAGCTTGTAGTTATTATACCTGAGGTATGTAACCCCGAGAAGATTGCACAAAGGAGGCAAAGTATGAAAGGCATGCAAAATATTCTAAGTATAGAATCATACAGAAGTAATCAAGAGAAAATAAAGATTGAGGCATTCAGACAATACAGTTGTAGCTTTTTAAAAAGGGAACAATCAAAGCGTAACTGTTCAGAAGAGGGCACATCAGCCACGCAAAAGCTCACAAAGTACAAAAGAAACAAAAGAAAAGACATTTAAACTATGATTCCTCAACAGTGGCAGTTGGTTGAGTCTGGGGTTCAGATGATTGCTGGGTTGATGCCTCGGCTGCCTTTTCTGCCACGATCTTGGCATCAATTTCGATAAGTGTTTGATCAAGGCTTTTATCAACTACAGGAACGTCGGAGGAAGCCTGCTCTGGGGTAGTTTCCTTGGCAACTTCGTCACCATTATCATCCTGAGTCAGGTCCAGGACCTGCTCATTTAAAGAAGGAGACTTAGCCCTAACAGCCTCCTTGGATTTCCTAACCAAAGCCCCATCTTCATCCTCATCCTCATCTTCAGACTCAGATTCGCCTTCAGATTGACTTGGAGGTGGAGGTGGTGGGAATGGAAGAGGAATGGCGTCGGCCTTTCTCAGAGGCGAATCCTCGGGAACATTGAGTCTTTTTGCAAAGGACATCCAACCAATGGAGAAACCCCTGTTGCATGCCTGCCTGACTTGCACTTCGTAGGCTTCGGTAACGTCGGCCATGCCTTGTTCATACGCCTTCTCATCGGCGGCTTTTATTTCGGCGTCTTTAGTAGAAAGGGCCTCCTGAAGCTCCTTCTCGGCCTGGGTTGTTTTTGCCTCGGCCTCCTTCTTTTGAGCTTCGGCAACTTTTCTAATAGCCTCAGCAGATTCAGCTTTCTCTTCAACTATCTGTTGGGCTTTAATGGCAGCCTCGGCCTGGTCTTCCAGCTTCTTCATTTTTTACTGAAGACTCTTATTGGTTTTTTGGAGGGCAGAGAACTCCCTCTTCATGTTGGTCAACCTCTCTCTGTTCTCAAAAGATTGCATGGAAAAGGAATGGGCATGCTGAACAGCCTAAAAGAGCATAAAGCGAAAGTTATTACAAAGTTTTACAAGTACGAAAAGATGAAGAAAGACAGGTTACCAAGTGGAGAAACTTACTTGAACACAGCGTTGAAGCATGAGAGCGTAATTTTCGTACTCACTCAACTCAGCGTTCTTTTCAAGATCGCCAGGAAGGAGAAGAGCAGTACTAAGGGCTACACCGACATTGATATCGTCGGCACTGTCGCTGGCCATGACAGACTTATCTTCCAGAGTGATTGCAGGTGCCCAGGGGACATCTGATTTTTTAGAACCCGAGGTCGTCGCAGACGACGACTTCGGCTTCTTCGATTTGGAGGATTCAGAGGGTTGGGCTTCAGCAGATCTTTTGGCAGGAACAGAAGAAGTCTTCTCACTCTCAGCCAGTTGGGAAATAGGCAAATTATCCTCAGAGTGAACCTGAGTTACTTTAGCCTTTGGCTGGGCCTTTTTCACTCTTTTTGGCTTCGGTGGGGGCATGGTCTGTGTCGGTTGAGCGTCAACATCAGTAGGGAGGCTGGACAAAAGATCCTTGGCAACTGGTTTTGCGCGACCTATCTTGGCAGTGAGGACCAGTCATCGCCGACGTTTTCTCTCTGGTATTGGGATTAAGTATGGAGCCGAAGTTGATGGTTGATCGGCTGGATCAGAGGTTGATCCTTGGTCTGTTCGTGACGTGGATGCGGTCAATGGAGTTGTAGCAGATGGTAGGGAAAGACTTTTTTTCTTCCTTTTCGGGACGTCGGGCAACGTTGACTTGTATGTTGGGATGAAGTTAAGAAGCAAAGGCGCTTTCCTTTTTTGGACTGGCAAGTCCAAAAGCTTCTTCAAATCCTGCTGGGGACGTAGGATTGGCGGAAGCTTTTTGGTGGCTTACGAACATCTGCAAGCAGAACAGACATTAAAAATAGACAAAGTATTGAAGACTTGAAAAGAAACAACTAAGTGTTGACACTGGGCTCTTACCCTTGCCCTCTTTAACTGATTGAGGAAGAGGGTAGAGATGGGCATCCTCGTTCCCGAGGTAATGAAGTAGTCATCTCCAGTCCCCTTGTTGGAGTCTGGGAAGTCAGCTACAATTTTGAACTCCGTGGACCTCGGCTTAAGATAATAGACGTAGCCTTTTTCTTTCAAATTGAGGGCACACATGGTGTAACAGTACTGAATATCAGCTAAAGTTATCCTAACATTTTCCTGTTTGGCTAAGGCTATAATACCATTAATCACTCGATAAGAGTTAATGGTAAGTTGCATAGGGCTCAACTTACAGAAATGGAGAACTTCACGAAAAAGGGGATTAAGTGGAAGCCGAAGTCCACATTCAGTAAAAGCAACAATGGGAAAGGGCATCATATCATCTGTGGGCATGATAGAGTCGTCATCCCCAACCAGTCTCAGATGGACATCGGCAGGAATGGCGAACTCTTCCCTAAAGTATTCCAGTTTGGTTGGGGTATCTACCCTATGTTTCCACATGCCCATAATGTCGGCGTAAACGTATTCGACTTCAGAAAGGGGATGTTCTTAAAGGGTTTTTTAAGACCTCGGCAAAACCTAGGTAAATACTGGTAAGGGTCGTTTCAGTTTTTCCTAAGAATTGGTAGGTTCTATAATCAAATCCCAAAACTGAATCTATGAAAGAAAAGATTGGGGGCACAGATCTGGAAGGAAACACAGAAAACAAGAAACAAAGAATAAAGTTTCAGAATCAAGAACAGAGGTAGGGTTCTCAAAAGTATAAAGAATGCAGGAGATATAGGGTCAGGAACAGTGACAAAAAAGTGGTGAAACAGTGCAAGTGTTCAAGACATGGACAAAAGCAAAATTAAAGCATTCAGATATGTGGTTCGCAAGATAGATGTTTGAACAAGACAGTAATGGCAAACTAATAATGAAGAAATATCAAAGGCGTTAAGAACGAAGGGAATGGTGGCTTACTAGGAAAAATGAAGCCGGTATAAAGATTGCCGAAGTCAGGCGACGGTTGCAGACACAACGGAATGACGAAAGCTTCACTGGAATGGAAAACTGATAGCAGTTGCAGAGCTTGAGGTTTGAGCAATGGAAGATTCAAGGGAAAGAGTTTAGAGAGAGAGAAAGTAAGTAAAATCGATTGCAAAAGTGAGGAGACAAAAGCAAGAGGCAAAAGTTTTGTCAAAAAACTTGAAACGGCGGCAAAAATAGAAGTATTTATTACGCCTGGAATATCGCATACGTCAGACGACGCAGACAGATGCAAAACGGCTTACAAGCGCGTCACAGGCACGAGCCAATGAAGATGAAACACGTAAGTAGAACGGTTGAAAAGTGATGCATGACAGCTCATGAACGTAAAAGAGTTCAGTGGAATTCTTATTCCTGAAAGAAGACATGTCGGCCTAAAAATGAATGATCTCGGCTAAAGAGTTCTTTTGCCGACATACTAGAAAGAGGAACGATATAGGTTCCATCACCTCAGAATGCCGAGATAATAGGACCTAGGGGGCAGTTGTGGGGATATATTTTCTGAGTATCAACACGTGGCAAGGTGACGCCGACGTGTCAGCCGAGGTGCCACGTGTCGTGGTAGTTATGTCAAGGTGATCTCGAAGTTGCCGAGGTTATCTGCGAGAATATCGGAATCCGACATAAGCGGATAAGGGACAGGAGTTCTAGAATAAAGAAAGACTTCGGGATGGATAAGGGTAATACTCTTAGGAAGTTTATCCTTATCTCTTGAGAAATCCAAAGTAAGCACTGAATCGGAGTCCATAGGAGCCAGGCTTCTAGTGGGACTAGGATTGAGTAAACTATAAAAGAGAGGCACCCTCATGGGTCTAAGGTACACAATTTTATGCTTTGAGTAGTGAGTTTAGCACTTGATTATCTTTGAGAGATATACTGACTTGATCGTCGGAGAGCCCCCGGGTGGAGGAACCACCGCCGGAGCCTTCTCTTTCTGTACAGGACAGCAAGGTGCCATCTATTCTGCCAGTGTTCTACAGCTGAATTACTAAACGGGCAGTGTGGTCGGAAATTGACACACACAGCTATAGTGTGGTTGTTGTAGAATTGATTAAAAATATAAGGGATAGCAATATCAGTAATGTCACTTATATAATAATAGTCATGAGATTCAAGACAGATAATCCAAGTGAATAAGAAATTAATTGAATTATTTTTAAAAGGAATAAGAATTTCATTATTAAGACTAGTAGTGAAATTCATGTGACAAAACTATTCAAGTGATTTATTTCACTATAATTTTCTATGAAAAATTTATAGAAGTTCAAATATTTTGAGTCTAATTACTTTTTTTTTTTTAAATCTCAAATAGTTAACATATTTCTAAGAATATGACATTCTCCCAGAACTGGAGGAATCAGATTTTAATTATTGTTAGAATGGATAACTTGGAATCAACTTTATATTCCAATCAATTGTAAATATTGTAATCGTGATGTTCAAACCACATTCCCTTCAATGTTGGAGTTGTTTTGGGAAGCAAGTGAAAAGTTAGTTTTTTGATTTTTTTTTTTTTTTAAATTTTTTTTGAAAAAATATGTAAAAAATAAAAAGGTGATATGACTTAAAAAAAAATAAAAATTGGTTTTTAACGTCTTGCCAAAAGAAGCCTTATAAAAGTCTAGTCATTTTTTAATTGAAAAAAAAAAAAAAGGAATTAAATAAGTAAAATGAAAGTAACAACATTCACTAATAATAAAAATATTAATTTAGTTATTGTGAAGTAGGACTATAAACCAATTAAATTAAGTTAGTAATATGTTGTTTAAGTTTGATTTGAAAATTTAAAGAGTTTTAAAATGGGTTAAGAGTATCACTCTTGTTTAAATAACAAGCTAATTTCAAATGAAATTTTAACGTGTTGGACAGAATCAAATTCAAATAGTTTAATTTTTTTTATAATGTATATAATAGTTAAAAACGTAACTAAGATTGAGAAAAATAATTCTTAACAAGTTAAAAACAAATTAATCTTAAATAATTTAATTTTTATAATGCGTGTAATACTTTCTCCATGACTATGAAGTCTCTTGGCAAACAATTTATTTCTTGAAAGTCAATTTTTAGCATAACAAAGAAGTTTCCCAGAAATAAATTAAGGTGTATAATGTGGTATCAGTTATTGATGTGATTAGAAAACGAACACAAGCTATAAAAAAATATCTTATACTAATAAGTTTCATTGACAGATAATTTTATAGAAAAATCATTACTCAGTGAAAGTCAAAAAAAAATATCACAAATATCTCACAATTTTTAACTTCCATCCCACCACAGAATGAATTGTACCTTATATTTTTGTATGTTTTTTGCTGCTCCGTGTTATGATTCCTCCTAATTTTGCCATCTTCAATGTAGATTCATGTATGCCATTTATTTATTTATTTTTATCACAATATGCCGTTTGTTCTTAAGTCAATAGTTTGATTTGGTCAAGGCAAACCATAACATATGCAGACAAATATTATCTTTCAGAGGGTCCCACTCCTACGTTCAATAAGGTTTTTGTTTTTTGTTTTTTTTTGGGTACATCATTGAGTTTCTCTTTGAAGTATATGAGGAAATTTCAAATCAGTAAAAGTAAGTAAATTATTTTGAAAAAAATTATAAATCAATGTAATAATAAAAGAATATTTCAATTTTCATGATTGTGGAAATTTTTCGTGTATGATACAAATCGTTTTTGTGTTTGGTGTAAATTCTTTTTATATGTCAAAATTCTACCATAAAATTTATAATGTAATTAATTTTTTATTGTTTTATTGATTTGTAATTTCTCCAATTATTTTCACATACAGGTTATTCTTTTAAATTTAATGTAATATTTTCTTGTGTCAAATTTGCACTAATTTTTTTATGTGTAGTGTAATTTTCTAGACCATCACACTCATAATTAATTGTTCCTTTATATTTATATTTATAGACACTAGCCTATCACCCGTGTTATGCACGGGATAATTATAGATATTTATATTTGTTTTAATTTTTTTTAATATATAAATTAAATACATGGGGTTTGACCGAGGAGTTTGAAAGAATTTAATAAGTGTTTATTTATTTATTTTTTCAAAAAACAAAACAAAAAAATTAAGAGGAAAAAAAATTAAGAGCCATTTACACAATAATTACATGGGTCTCTTGGGGATGTAAAAAGTAAGGAAATTAGGATTTCATTTATTGCGTTATTCAATAGTGTAATTATTATAATCTTTGAACCAATCACCAAGTCAATTTTTTTTTTTAAAAAATAAAAAATTAGGAAATTAGGATTGGCATGTTGGAGCTTCCACAAGCCTTGGGGTTTAAAAGGCCCTTTTGCTTAATATATAGTATAGATGACCTATAGTGAAAGAAAGGTGAATGCATGCCTCATACAATTACTTTCTCAAAAGAACTCACTTCACTCTTGTTCATGAGTTCAAAAGGTTCAATTCCAGTTTTTAGGCTCCATTTCAGTCCTCTTTTAATAATGATTTAATATGTTCATAGTATAGACTTTTTTAAGAGTGTGCGAGGGTCGGTTTGGACTATTTGGGAGAAATAATTTCAACCAAGTTACTCTTGGTAGTTTGATAATTTTTTTAACTTGCCACCAACTTGCACAACCTCAAAATCAACAAATTGGTTTGAGTATTTTGATGGTTTTGAACCAATGGGTTTGGCGAGTTGACAAGTTATAAATTATTAATGTAATTGTGATGTTATAAAATAAAAATAAAAGAAATGTTTGATGACATACATCTGTTTAGAAACATTTGATAATAGTCTAGCATTTAAACATTTGATGAAAGTTCAAAAAAAATAAAAAGATTTGTTCATGGTTGAGGTGTTTGATTTATAAACCAGCTGATTTTGGGTGAGTTAATTCAAACCTCATACAATCTAACCTGCACAAATATAGTGATTCTAGTTTAGACCCGACCCATTTATTGCTCTGGATCCGAGTTCCATTGTTGTATATGGTTGTTTATGTCTTATTTCATTGTGTACTTCATTGAGTTTGGTTGTTGTTATGTTTTGATTGCGTTTGGAACAGGTCAGAAGTTAGTTTTTCAAAATGGTTGTTGCCCAGATTTTGGCTTCTTCGCTCGAGCGACACTTCTTGTGCTCAAGTGGTTTTTGTGAACTTCCAATACTTTTGCAGGTCTGTAGAGATACTGAGAGTTGGTATTCTTCGATCGAGTGGTCCTTCTTGCACTCGAGCGATGGTCGCTCTAGCGATGCTTCTTGTGTTCGAGCATGGGTCTCCTGTTTGCAAAACTTCTGGAAATTTGTATTCTTCACTCGAGCAACAAACTTCTTTGCTCGAGCAGTCACATCTTTTGTGTTTGGGCGCTTGAGCATCACTTCTTGCGCTTGAGCGACCTGCGCATATATCAGTTCGTAAAGTCACTTTTCTAAGTCACTTTTCTAAGTCACTTTCTCACCTCTCTCTTTCTCTCTAAACATTTCAAAACCCTATTTTCTCTCACTCTCTCTCTAAAACTCATATTTCACTCAAAAACACCTAGATCCGTCGATCTTTTCACCCGTGTTCCTTTGTTAAAAAGGTAGAGCTCAATGAGGGTTTCGTTATAATCGGAGCAAAGTTGGTTTTCGACGTCTTTGAGTTTCTTACACACACACTCTCTCTCTCTCTCTCTCTCTCTCTCTCTCTCTCTCTCTCTCTCTCTCTCGTCTTCTAAGTTTGAGATAGAGATTCTCTATACTTTCTTATGGTTTTTAACTTAGATATTTGCTATTTCTAAAACAATATTGAGATTTGGAAATTTTTGAACAAACCTAGGATTTTGGTTGAAAAATCAAAAGAGGGATTTTCAAATGATTTTCTTGAAATTGGTTGTGGAAGTGGAAATGAGGTGGAGATGTGATAAAATGGTTAATTTTGATACTTGGAATTGATTTCGGAATTGTGGGGATGTGGTTTCGAAATACTCTTCCGATCCTGGGGGACGCTCGTGATCCTTTGGTTGTCACCTGAAAAGGAATAAACACTCCGGTCGGGGGTGCTGGAATTGGCACTCCGACGGGCAAGTCAGTCTCTACACTCAGGATTACTTGTATTTTAAGTCAAGCATAATGGTTCTCACATACCTCTTTCTAGCTGATATTCCTCTATTTATATCTTTTCTTTCTTGGGCCTCGGGGTTGGGCCCACCTTCAGTTCGCCATTCGGCTTATTTTGTAGTGAACTGCTTTTCACTTGGCCCCTTGCCCAACTGGCCATTGGACCGAATAGGGAGGGATTTGAACATGCGAGACGGAGCCGAATGCTATATATATCTCAACTCTCGAAGTTCAACTATTCGACCTCTTTACGACTCCCAATATTCGGCCCTCACAATTGCCCCCCAAGCACTCCACTAATGACAGTTGGCTGGAGTGTTTGGTTTCGCACTCGAAAAGTCAGAGCCAAAATTCGGCAGCTGGCCTTATTCCAATGCAGATGTCTGAGCACACGCTTCTCGGTTATCATTTTAACTTCCCGCCCCTTCATACACTTATATTTATTATGATTTAAAATTTTGACGTCTTTTCAAATACATACACACTTTTAGACGTTCGTCGCTAGAATACCTTCTGAATTATCTCTGCAACTTCCTTTCCTTCACTACCCTATTCGTCTCTTGTAAGTTTTCTCTCTCTTTGCTCTAAATCCTTTTTCCTGATTTGTTTTTGGCCTAGAATATTCTTATAAACTAAAGAAAATGGCTAAACATTTGAAAGATCTCCTCTCCTCGGATCGAATTTCTGGCTTCCGACGCCCTTTTTCCATTCCTGATGATGTCCGTCTGTCACTCGTGACAGACGACACCCTCGATATGGAGAGGTCTGATGAAACCACGATCGTCTTCCCTCTCCTATCAATCGCAGAGGGTGGAGTCTGTTTTCCCCTTCACCCATTCCTTAGGGTTGTGCTTTGCTATTGGGGTCTAATCCCTTTTCCAACCCAATGTCAACTTTTTTAGAATCATAATGGGGATTGTAGAGTTAAACCGTCGCCTTAGGATTAACCTCGGCATTCCTGCTATTCGGTATTGTTATGCCTTGGCCAAGTGTAGACGTGCCTGAACGTCCCGGCTCCGTGCGCGAATGGCGCAGAATCCGTTTTGTTCGTTAGTTACTACAGTTTGGACTCAAAGTTACGGTTCTGAATCTAATCTCGCAAAGTGCAATGCAAGACCGATAAATCACCAAAGAGTCCAAATCCGGCAAATCGTTTTGGGAAACTGATTTTTATAAAGAAGTGCCAAACATGGACTACTTTGCCAAATACAGAGTCGCCACCTAAATGTTTTATTTTTAGGAAACTTAGGAAATCCTGACTCGTGTCGAAGGCCACGTGTCCATCATCACCAAAGTTGCCTCGGCTCGGGAACTTGGGTACGAGAGGGGAAGGTCATGCAATGAGCAATGCATGCAACATGAAGATGCTATGCAATGCAACATAAGCATCCCAAATGCAATGTAACAAGCATGCAAAACGCAATGCAACCTAAACATGCAAAAATGCAATGTACCAAGCATACAACAACATGCAAAAATCATGCAATGCGACAAGTATGCGACAACATGCAATGTGACAAGCATGCAATAACGACAAAAATAGAACAAGCATGCAACAACATGCAAGATGGACTTAAACCAAAATGGACAGACCTCAATCATGCCCAAATCAGTGGCCAAAATGATGAAATGATGGCATGAAATGCAGAACAAAGCATACACATGTAATGGCCTATCACCTAGGCATAAGAGCACAACTCTGAAGAGTGTTCAAAGAGTGACAAAAGTGGAAGCGTAACAACATTATAAGCTCTGAAATCATGCATGGAATGATGCCAAATCAACCAAACAATGCGAGTATGGCATGCAAGAAAGCTCAAAGCTTGAAGCTAGCATAGGCATTTGCACTAAGGCTATGCAAAACATGAAGCAAATGGCCTAAGCAAACCAAAACAGTCCTAAAGCATATCAAAGTGAGTCTAAAACATGCATGGACCAAAGCCAAAACAAGTCAACATGAAAGGCATAAGGCATGATGCAAGTAAGGTCGACAAAAGGGATTGCACTACACCTATCAAAACCAAACATGGCATGACTTTGACAACAAAAATCAGAGATGCATCATGGTAAAACAAGACCAAAATACATTGAAATGATAGCCCTAAAGGCCTAAGCATAGAGGCATGCACAATGACTCACTCTTAAGGCATAAAACACCAAACCTCCTAAGCATTAAAAGAATGACAAAGGCAAGTGTATGACCATGAAACATGCACTGAAATATCATTTCAAATGATGCCAAATCATGAGAATAGTCTAAGCAATGCATGTTAGTGGATTTGATACGCAAAGCTAACAAGCTAGATTGAACCATGGCTATACAAAACAATGCATGCATGACCAAGACAACAAAAATCAGAGCTCAAGCATGGTAAAACAAGACTAAAAGCTTCTTTGAGTTGAGCCAAAACATGCAAGAATGATGGTCCAAACACATGATGCATGTTATGCTAGCATGTAAGATTACTCTACAAGTATGTGAAGCATGCAAGATGCTATCAAACCAACTTAAAAAAAAGTTGAAGCATGCTAAAATAACACCAAAAAGTTGCTAAAATGGAACCAAAACATGCTAAGCAAACATGCTACTATTATGAGCCAACTATGCAAGCATACAAGACACAAGGAAAGGGGGGTGACCCTCTCCTCTTCAAGACCTCAAAACACACTTTCCACCATTGGAATTCCTTTGGAATTCAGTGGTAGAAAGGTCATGCAAAGATAAAAACAAGAGCCTAAAGGGGTGGCTCGAAACAAGGCAAAACAAGGCCTTAGAGGAGATGGACCACCCCCAACACAAAAGTGATCTTAAACAAACATCACAAGCATGAAAAATTAGAACTTTTTATAGTAGAAAGCTAAGCTTAAATCAGCATGCAAATAGGTCTAAAAGCTTAAGCCAAAGTAGGGGATTAAAAGGTTAGTTTCTCACCCTTGAAGAACACAACTTCAGCAGTTTTTCTGAGCTTAAACCAACCCAAAAACTCTAACACCAGCTCCTAAGCACCTCAGGAACAAAAGGATGGTGTTCCTGTAGGTGCTTTAGTGCAAAAGTATGAAGAAATTAGACTTTAAGGCACAAACACACACAAATATATAGAGAGATATATCACTTCTATATGAAGATTTCAGAACCTCTACAAAGGGAGAGGGGCCTCCTGTAGACACCCCATTTTTGACCGCCCTTAAGACTTGGGCGTTACTGATGGTTCACTTGGTGATTGAAGATGTGCAGGGCAAAGGCTCGATTTCTTCAGCAAGAGGAGAGTCAAATCCCAACCTCACACCCCATTTTGGACCAAAGCTATTTTGAATGGTTTTTAAACCTTAAAACCCTCTCTTTCAAAATATTTTTGAAAAGAAGTTTCTACGATGTTCCGAGGCTCGCATTTTGTCAAATGTTGCGCTTTTCGGTAAACCGAGCAAGGATAAAGTGGAAATGAATGAAAGAGAGATGAAATCTTTGAAAAATATTTCAAAACACCTTGTTTAGGGGTTTGGAGTTGAAGAAAATAGGAGAAGAGGGAAGAAACCTAGTTGAAGAAGAAGATGGGCATGAATCGTTAAGAGAGAGTCGGGCAACCCTCGCTAAATCAGGCCTATCCACTTCTATCTAAAGCACCAAGACAATTCTAAAAAAAAAAAAAAATTATAAAATTAATATAGGTAATACAAAAATATAATATGCTAATTAAGTGAAATTGTAAATATATTGTACCTGAAAACAACTCCACCTATCATCTGTACAATTAGCAGTTATTGGTTCAGGCTTCTTAAGGAGGAGACCATGGAGGCGCAACACAGCCTTCAAAACATTATTGAAGTGCTTACTAACTGTTTGACCACTCCACATGAAATTAAATTTAATTTTGCGGTTCTTAGTGTGATGTGCAAGCACATTCAAAAACATTGCTACTTGCTCCTCTAAAACGACATACTTTGAAACAGATAATCCAACACTTCGCACCAACCCACATAAAAGCATGAAAGTACGCCTATTCATCCGAAGTTGGTCATGACAATTTATGTCACTATCATTGACCAATCTATTCAAATGGTCAATTTGTTTTCCATAGGGGTGAGGTGATCTAGGTAGTTGCAACCTAATTTCTTTCTTCTTGAATGCAGTTGTTTTCCATAGGGGTGAGGTGATCTAGGTAGTTGCAACCTAATTTCTTTCTTCTTGAATGCAGCATGTAAAATCACTATATACATAGCACATGCATAATTAATGGATGAAACAACATGTTGGAGGGCTACAAATTCCTCTATCAACTCCTTTCTCCCTTTCTTAGTGGCATAATTATTATCCATCTACAAAAAATGAATAAACAATAAGCGGCTAAAATCAGCACAGAAAGTAAAACAAATAATAGATAATAGTATTAATTACCAAGTGGAGCGTTGTTCAAATTTTTTCATACCACTTGTTAACAATGTGAAAGTAGTATTAGTTTCCTATAGAAAAGAAATGGAAAAGATCATAAAAAATAAAAAGAACATAAAGAAAAAACAAATAATTTGGTGCCACACAAAATTAGCACTACATTGATGCACAAAGACATCAAAGAAAATGAAAGATATTTATTTTCAATGGAAACCCAACCTATTTATGTGTAAACAGTGATAAACCTATTTATGTCTAACACAATATTTTACCACAATATTTGACCACATTATTTTATTTTTATTTTTTGAGGCTTCTAGTCTAGTAGAACCTAAGAATGATGTGTTTTTTTGAATTTTTTTTTATTTTTATGAAGTTCATTAAAAAGGGGAAAAAGTCCACAAAAAAGTTGTTAAAATGTATTGCTAAAGCCCTAAGATTGAATGTGCCCTCGAGAAAATTACAGTGCTTACTGCCTAAGGCCAATTAAAATTGCAATTTATTTAACCAGCATTAGACAGATATCTGTTAAGGCAAGCCAAGTTGTTGCACTGCGCAAGATTTAAGTCAAAAGTAACAAGTCTGGTACAAAAACCATGTCATCATTGAAGCTATGAAGATTTAGCCTTCACTCTTGGTGTACTGTGATAACAACCATAACGCAAGCAACGTTCCTCCACCAACAACTGTTTCTGATAACTACTTAAGATGCAAGAGAGTGCAAGATAGTCTTTTGCTCAAATATTGGACGTGAAGTGTTGAAAACAGAACAAACATAATAATAAATTTGAAGGCCATAGGGTCACTAAAAGAAACTAGAGCATTACATGATCTCTCGTAATCAATTTCTTTAATACACTGAAATCCTCTATCAAACAATAATAGGACAAAGCTTCTAATTAGTCATAAGTTAGAACGCCAAATATAAGACCTATAAACAACTCCTAAATAATAGAACTTAGAATGTAGAGCTTTTCCAACAAAGTTGGACTCCTAATTCAAGCAAGCTTTATACTTAACTTCAGTTTCCTAGATGATGAAAAAGTTGCCTACTACATAGAACATGCACACAAACTGGTAGAAAAACTATGATTTCTAACCAAAAATAATAATAATAACCATGACAAATTTTGAATTCTACAGTATTATATTATTGTCCCTACCCTAGCATAATGTGATAACCCTGTTCCATATTATGCTAATTGGTCCTTATTATGAATGTGATTATGTGTTTGATATGATTTTGTGTGCCAATTATGTGAAAATATGTGGTTTTGAATTTTTATTCGTTCACCATATGAATATCTATTTGATTATTTGTTTTGGAATTTAAATTGAAGGCCTTATCGGCCACGAAACCCGAAATTGATTACGCCATTATGATTAGCGTAATTTTTAGAGCCTACGGTGAAATTTAATTAGAAATTGATTTGGATCGAAATAACTAGATTAAATTGATTTATTTCGGTTTAGTTAATTGGCCTTAATCAATTGATTAGCCAAGTGTGTATATAAAGGGCTAATTGCACTCATGCTCATTATTTATGAGCTCAAAAATCAAATTCTTCACCCTAGAGAGAGAAGGTGAGTCGAGTTTAGAGAGAGAGAGAAGCCATCCTTGAAGGTTTTGCAAGAGAACTCATGTTTGGAAGGCTAGGCTCAAGATTTAACTACAATTGTGAGGATTGAAGCTCCTAGGTGAGTAATTGAGCAAAAATTCATGAGTATAAGTTTGTAAATTTGTGTATTCAAGCTAGTTGGGTAATCAAGAACATAAATTGAGATGAGATTGAAGAATTTAAAGCTTATATGTGCATGTGTAGACGTCCCCGAACGTCCCCGGGAGGGTGAGTCCCCGTTCCGTTCATTTTGGGCTCACTACAGTTCGGACTCAAATTGTCATGGTTCTTAATCTGAACCAAAGAGTCCAAATCCGGCAAATCGTTTTGAGAAAGCAGATTTTTAGAAAGAAATGCCAAACATGGACTGTTTTGCTAGATACAGAGTCGCCACCTAAATATTTTATTTTGGGAAATTTAGGAAACCCTGACTCGTGCCTAAGGCCACGTGTCCGTCATCACCAGAGTTGCCTCGGCTCGGGAACTTAGGTACGATTGGGGAAGGTCACTTCGTGAGCACCCCCGCTCGCCCGATCAAAGATCGGCCTCTACTAACCATGATATCTAGTTTTGAAAACATTATGCGTTCTTATTCCGGTTATTAGCCTAGATTTACTATGTGATGCGCACAGCATACAAGTATAGACTGGATCGCCTGAATTGGAACAAAACATTTCATGTTTGTTTTGAAAATAGTTTGCTACTCGTAAGTAGACTTAAAATGCAGATTTTGCCACCCTCGGGTGGGCTTTAGAAAAGATGGTTTTGCCACTATCTAGTGGGCTTAAAATTCACAGTGAATGAATTGTTCCAATCCAAATAACCCAACCTTCACCCACAGGCATTCAGGCAGGTATATCACATAAGCACATAGCCTCATGGTAAGCATGCTATCATGGCAGTCACTCACACGCATGCAAGGATGCTAAAGCATAAAAACTTACCGAGTACTCCAAGCCAAAGAAAGAAGCTAATTAGAAATCAATGCATGATCCTAACTATACAGAAATGCCTAATGCAACACATGCAAAATACAACACATGCAAAATACAACTAAGATAGGCTCGGCTATTCTAAAGATGGCACGTGAAATGCTACAACTAACAAGTATTCAACTCGGAATTGAAATACAATGCAGTTAATATGATGCGCCGAGCCCGGTGCGTGCAGAACAGATGAATGAATGCAAACATGCTATCATACTGTATGCTAATTGAAACATGCCCTAATCTAACCATCATAAGCTGGTAAATAAAAGGGAGAAAGACGTGGGGTTGGAAGACATACATCACACGCACGCACACTTATTACAACATCGCCCTCGCTCGGAGGGTCCAAATAAATAATATATAGTCCCAAATAAATAGTACAGTCCGAATAAATACAAAACCCTAATTAATTAACAAATTAATCTAGGAAAGCAGTAAATTAGCATGCAAGCCTATGGACTGCCTCAGCTCTGCTCCGGATGATGGATGATGTATGCTTGTGTTATTTTGCGCGGAAATCCATTGCGATGCCCCAGTTTGCCTCTGTTTGCAATTAATCTCGGAATGTTGCACGAAGCTCCAAAAAACTGCCGGTTTCTGATTTGCTGCAACAGAGAGCAAGAGAGGGGCATGGCAATGTATTTTCACATATGTATGCATGCCTCGATTCTCGTGCCACCAATCACGCATCTCGATGCATGATGGCCGAGGAGTCGAATTGCACGACTCAATATGAAATGAATGCACATATAAACATAACAAGACCGAGACTCCATCATGGTTAATCCGGAGTGTCGGCGACAGGGAATTGAGACACGTTCCGTCACTTGAAGTACGAAACGTGCCTCGTTTCCCGTGCTTGGGCTAACTCCTATCCCAAACACAATGCAAATGAGATGGCATACACAATGCGACTAACATACAACCTAGCATACTCAATGCTATGAAATGGCATACACAATGCTCGATGTAACATGGCATACACAATGCTCTAACATGTAACCTAGCATACGCAATGCTATGAAATGAAATGGCATACACAATGCACAATGGACTTACACCAACATGAATGGACCTCAACCACACTCACATCAGTGGCCATGAGATGAAAATAAGACAACTGAAATGCGTGCACACATGCACGCAAACCGAGGACCGAACCTAAGGCACCAAATGCCACTCTTACAAGGCATGGCAAGGCATGAAATATGGCATACAGACATGCAAATTCCAGCACTGAAACATGATGCAAAATGATCCCGAATCATGGATATATGTTATACAATGCATGGAATGGTCCTGAAACTCAAAGCTAGGCACATGTATTGACTTATAGCTATACAAAGCATGCATTATTTGACCATGAAGCACAAATATAGAGCCAAGGCAGTCCCAAAACATGAACATTTCTAGTTCAAACCATGACCAAAAGATGCTAGCATGATGGACTAAAATAGCATGCAACTTTGACTAGCAAACATGGTTTACATGGTATGTATATGAAGCGCATGAGAACTCATCAAACTAGACAAAATCAGTGAAAAAAACATGTGAAAATATGCCCAAATAACCACTGAAATGCAGTTAACATGTGCAAAAATGATGAGCTCCTTTAAAGGGCCATGCAAGGAGTTATTAAGCACATACAAGATAGACACTTAGCAAGACTAAACCAACTCTGGAAATGGGTTATGACAGCCCTAAAACCCACCAAATAGGCCCTGGAATCAGTCTCGGAAACACGCAAAGAAAGGCCTCTTTGAGAGGCCTTGAATGGGATTGCTTTACACATGCATCATAGACATGAAATATGGCCAAAAGGGCCTTGGACAGAGCCAAGGAATTCCTCAAAACCCTCAGAATGAGGCCTGAAAAGTGACTTCGATGCATGCAAAAAGGAGTCCCTTTAGAAGGCCAAAAAGGCCACCAAACAAGACAAGGAAAGAGGGGGTCACCCCCCCTCTGATTTTGGCCTTCAAGAATACACCTAAACCACTGAAAATCCACTAGATTTTAGTGGCTAAGAGGCCAAACCATGGCCAATGCAAGTGCTCTAATGCATAGCCCTAATCATGAAGAGATGAAGCATGCATAGGGGGAAGAAGACCCCAAACAGAGTAGGGACCTGAACCAAACTTGAAGAGGATGACAAAACAAGACTTTTTTCAATTCATGGAAAACCTCGAAAATATTCACAAGTAGGGCTAAAATATCATGCAAAAATGGCCCTAAAAGAGAGATTGAGCACAAAGGACAGAAGATGGCCTCAAACAGCAAAGAGTCCTTCAACAAAGTTGAAGAGGGGCTCAAAACAAGATACTTTACAGTTTACATAAAGTCTCGAAAATGATCACAAGTAGGGCTAAAGTATCATGCAAAAATGGCCCTAAAAGAGAGATAAAGCACAAAGCGGGAGTAGAAGACCTCAAACAGAAAAGTGTCCTTATACAAACATGAAGATGAACTCAAAATATGACACTTTATAGTTTATAGCAAAGTCCAGAAATGCTTGCAAGTATAGCTTATAAATGAAGCAAGAAAATGCAAGTTTAAGGGAAATAGAGACTTACCCTTGAAGAGCAGCAAATTAGGGGCTTTTGGTCCAAGAAAATGAGCTCCTAACCTCTGAAAATCAACCTCAAGATGTTGGAATGGAGGATGGAGGTGGTAGGCTATGAGTTGGTGTGTAAATGGTGCAAGAACAAGGGTGTTTGGAAGCTTGGATGAGATAGAAATATGGAGGATTGTATCTATGCTCTAGCTGGTTTTCAAACCCCTAGAAATGAGGCTCAAGGGTTGGTTTTATAGAGGAGAGAAGCCAAGGGAAAGGGGGGGAAAAACCAATTCAAATTTCCTCCCAAAAGGACAGACCCTCGGACAGAGGGTCTGATGGAAGATAGCTGGCACAGCTGGAACACACTTAGGAGGGCAAATTTGGCCGACCAGGTTCAAAAGGTCCAGGTGGCCGGCCGGCCACTTGACCTGGTTGTCCGGCCAATTCAAAAGGGTCAAGGTGGCCGGCCACCCCCTTGGATGAAGCCCCAGAAGTTAGTTTCCAATGCCGCAAACCTTGCATCAAAATTCCTCCTGTGCAAAAAGTTATGCCTGTTTTGGTGAAGCCGCGCAGATTCGGTCCAAACGGATTTCAACCAACCATATCTCCTCCACCTGGACTTGGCTCTAGGAGATTATTGAGTGAAAAATGAAGCCCTGGAAGTAATCTTTCCAAGGGTGGTGGCCTCATACCTTAATTCCTCCTGTACAAAGAGTTATTCCCGTTTCGGTGAAGCCGCGCAATGTTTTCTCTCCTTCCCAAATTCACGCTGAACCACTTTTGACCAAAAAAAGCTGGTCGGCCATCTGATTTGCTTGTTTTCCATGTGGCCACATTGAAGCCCCGGAAGTTAGCTTTCCAACGGCGCCAACCTCGCATCAAAATTCCTCCTGTGCAAAGAGTTATGCCCGTTTCGGTGAAGCCGCGCAGATTCGGTCCTACCCGGATCCATGCCGAACTTCTTCCAAACTAGTTTTCTTCTCTCTTCTCCTCCTTTCTTCAACTTCAAACCCCTAAGTAAGGTGTTTTGAAAGATTTTTTCAAAGATTTCATCTCCCTTTCGTTCATTTCCACTTTGTCCTTGCTCGGTTTACCGAAAAGCGCAACATTTGACAAAATGCGAGCCTCGGAACATCGTAAAAACTTTATTTCAAAAACGTTTTGAAAGAGAGGGTTTTAGGACTAAAATATTTTGATCAAGATTGTTTTGGTCTAGAACAGGGGTATGAAGTTGAGATTTGACTCTCTCCTTGCCGAAGAAATTGAACCTTTGCCCTGCACATCTTTCTCCACCATGTAAACCATCGGAAGTGGCATGCGACCCCAAAGGTGGTCTCCTAGGCCACAGTGTCCCTCAAAAGAGAGGAAACAAGGTGTGTGCCAAAAACTGGAGCAAACGGAGGTAGTTAAGCGGTCCCGAACTGAGGCACACAGCCGATGGCTCCGAAAAATCGAAAATCGGGCTCCAAACGGGAAAAATGGCCTACGACC
This sequence comes from Camellia granthamiana, assembly GCA_036172215.1. Classification (NCBI taxonomy): domain Eukaryota; kingdom Viridiplantae; phylum Streptophyta; class Magnoliopsida; order Ericales; family Theaceae; genus Camellia; species Camellia granthamiana. Next base: position 4,142,720 of record CM069916.1, on the reverse strand, counting down.
ATGAAGCGTAGCGTACGGCCACTGAGAGATGATCTACGAGACCTCTCCCTCCCTTCAGGAAGAGAAAACAAAGAAAACAGGGCCTGGTTCGCAAACCGAGGCGAGGCACAAAAGAGTCCGGAAGTCCGGAGGCAAGGCTCGCAGCCGTGACTCCGCAACCTCAGAACGAGCATAATATGCAACATCACCAAGCACTCAATCGGTGACGTCTGAGTCTTAAGGTCGGTCAAAAATGGGGTGTCTACAGCATGCATGTAAGAATTTGCCATGAAATTGCATAATGAAGCATGTAAGAAGTTGAATATGAGAAATTGAGTGTTGAATCATACATGCAAGCATAGTTTTGTTGAGTTTCATGGTTATAAGCACCATTTGTACCATTTGTAATGGAAATGGAGTCAAGAATTGATATGCATGCATGATTGATGAAGATATGAAGTTTGAATGCATGAATTTAATGTATTGGAAGTAAGTTTGGTATAATTTGGGTTTGCATGTAATTGATTCAAGGAATTGAGCTTCATAATGTTGTAATTTGGTGTTTGTACCATGTTAGTACATGTATATGTGAAGTTTGAGCTATAATATGCAAGATGTGTTGATTTGAATGTTGAATTTGAGCCCAAGAACAATTCTGGATTTTCTAGAATTTATGATGTCCGCTCAAGCGTGAGAACTGCCGCTCGAGCGGGGAATGCAAGCTCCTAGTATTTTTGCAGACATGGACGCCCGCTCGAGCGGGGAAGTTCACACTTGAGCGGGGAGCCATGTGGTGAGGCCTTCCGCTCGAGCGCCCGACTTCACGCTCGAGTGTGAAAATGATGTAACCAGTACTTTTGCAGGCCTCAGGGGTCCGCTCGAGCGGGGAAGTCCACGCTCGAGCGGGGGACCCCTGTTTCTGAAATTTTGAAAATGCATTATGTGCTTCGTTTTCCGTTCTCTTTCAATTCTGAGTACTCTTAGGCATGCATTGAGCATTGTAAATGAGTTAAAAGGATAAGAATAAAGCTTGAAGAGGAATATGTGAATTAAGAACGGATTGAATCATTTGTGACCCATATGTGTTATGTGATGTGTAGGGTCAAGCTCCAGGGCAAATCAACCAGCCGATCACTGTCAGTAATATCTTAACAAAGATATCTGAAATATGTTGTTGTCCAATTGCTTACTTCTATGTAAGTTTTGTAAGTTCATTAATTCGATTGGTGGACAATGTTGCTATGCCAAATGAATGAGCCGAAGGCCAGTCTGACACGAATGAAAGAATGGTTGGGCCAAAGGCCAGTTTGACATGAAAGTATGAATGGGCCAAAGGCCAGTTTGACATGAATGAATGAATGGGCCGAAGGCCAGTCTGACACGAATGAAAGAATGGTTGGGCCAAAGGCCAGTTTGACATGAAAGTATGAATGGGCCAAAGACCAGTTTGACATGAACGAATGGTTGGGCCAAAGGCCAGTTTGACATGAAAGTATAAATGGGCCGAAGGCCAGTCTGACACGAATGAAAGAATGGTTGGGCCAAAGGCCAGTTTGACATGAATGAAAGAAAGGTTGGGCCAAAGGCCAGTTTGACATGAATGAAAGATAAATGGGCCAAAGGCCAGCCTGACATGAATAGATTGGGCTCGTGGCCGTCCGATGTGTTTGGAACCGTAGTTACTTAACCTACATATGTATGTTTGTATGTATTAGACAGAAATATGAATTGGGCCTAAGGCCGTCTGACGTATATTGTTCCAATGTACCTTCTTTATTTGATATTATTCACTGGGCTTTCGCTCACGCTCATTCATGTGTTTGTAGGTGAGCTAAGAGAGGTCCAAACCCAGCCTCAGTGAAGTTTGTGTGGAACAACCAAGGTTTTGAAGAGTCAGCCCTTACGTCTCACGCACGAGACTCGTTTTCGCCCTTTTGCTATTTGTTTTATTTTGTCATGTTGGCGAGGATTTTGGTTTATGATGCATATAGTTTTAATTGGCTGACTGCAAGAAGGGTGAGGAATGGTATCTTTATTTTCTACTTTATTTAGACAAAATGCATCTTTCTTGGAATGGAATGAAATGACATTTTCCATTCTCATCTTTGGTTTGAGCTGCTAGAATGGAATGAAACTTTTAAAGAAAACTTAATATTACGAGAAAAAATGAAAATATATGCATGTATCCCCTAGTCACTTTGTGTCAGCAATTTTCTTCCAAAGAGTAATATTTTAGCTTAGATGATTCTTGAGCAATCTCTGTAGTTAATGATAAAAATTGGAAACTTGAGTCAAGGCTAGAACAAATAGATAGACAAATTTTGTGCAAGGTAAAACAATTATACATTGCATTAGCACATGATGTATATTGTTTTTTTTTTTTTTTTTTAAATCTTAGTTGGGTTGATTTTTATTGAGTCCATGATCATAGATAATTTAGTTTTGAAGTGCATAGACTTTATTATCTTATGAACTTGACCTTTAGAACCCATGGAATTGGTTTCAGGAATTTGTGCATTTGGGTTGAAAGTGTGGACCGCATCAGTTTAATATACAAGTTCGAACATACAACAAAGCTGATGCAGTGTGTGTACGAACAAAAATGTTATTTTGGAGATACACAGAACTTCAGTACCTTCTTCATTAGTGCACAACTATAGTATGTATAAGAAAAGTAGCCCTTTAGGCATATTGTCAAACACATAGTGAGCATGAAATTGATATTGTAACAGGACAACACAACAAGAATAACACAGCAGGGGACAAAATATTAAATTTCAGTAGGTTAAGAAGACAACCACAACACATAAATTTCAGTAGGTTAAGAAGACAAAAGAATTCTCTCATTTTGATTAATTTATTTGAAAATCAAAAGCGAAGAAAACAACAAAACAATAATGAGAACGAATATTTCGATTCCAAAAATAGTAAAACGATTTGTGTATATATGTGTGTGTATATATATATAAACAGTATGGAAGATTGAGAAGTGGATATAAAAAGCAAAAAAAATTACCAGCAAATGCTCCACAGAATCTGAAGATCGAAGATCTGAAGATGAGAGAGAGCTAGGGCACACTGTGAAGGAGAGAAAGCTTCTTTTTGCCTCTCCTTCTTGGTGTTGTTGCTTCCAAGGATGAGTAGGGCAGACTTCAGATCGAAAATCTGAAGAAGATAAGATCTTCTCTTTGCCTCTCCTTCATCTTGCTGTTGCTTCTTCAAGGATGAGCTAGGGCAACAATGGGTAAATAAGTAATCTCTCTCCTAATACCAACGGACTAAATTTTCAATACCAACGCTTAGGGCAGACTATGAATCCTGTTAGCAAGGCCCATCTTTAAGCCTTCGGCTTAGCAATCCATTGTCCAACCCTGCAAACAAACAGAACATTAGGTGGGCCCTACTGCTATCGTAATCCCCTCTCTTCTTCTATACCCTAAAACAAACGGGGCCTTAGAGTCTAATCCACAAATAAAGGTGAGTTTGGCTTTAGCATTGGCTTGCAATAATTTGTGAACCCTCTCATCACATTCATCTTCAGTTTTAGGTACACTAATATTGTCTACTAATTTGGTAGAAATTTTTGGACCTTTGGTGACAATAATCCACATAGCATAATCAGTGGCTTGTAGGTATAGGGCCATCTTATCTTTCCAATGACTATAGTTGTTTCCGTCAAATAATGGTGGCCTATTGGTGGCTTGTCCTTCAGTAGTGCTAGTGCTAGCTAAGGTTTCCATGGATCGAAACTCTTAGATGGTTAAATCTAAAGCAAGAGCCTAGGCTCTAATACCAATTGTTACCCAAAAGACAACCTAAAAGGGGGGGTGAATTAGGTTTTTCTAATTAAAATTAATAGTACCTTAATAAAAATTATGACTAGCATAGTAGATAAATATAATTAATGAAATAAAAATAATTAAAACAAGTGTCTTAACAACTATGTTAGTTAATGATTTTAGCACAGTAAAAATATGAAATATAGCTATGGCAATTAAAAATAAAATGAAGAGATAAGGGAGAGAGAGGCAAACAAATTTATAGTGGTTCGGCTTCAACTCCGCCTACGTCCACTCCTCAAGTTTCACTTGAGATTTTCCACTATACTCTAGTTTCACAGGGTGTTAGCAACCTTTTCACAGATGGAGAAATCCTCCACAGATATTACATTGACTTTCTAAGTCAAGAACACTGAGTGTACTACACTCTTACAAGGTTGAAAAGAAGGCGTTTTTGCTTTCACAGAAAGTTACACAATAATTATCTCTCAAAGATAGATATAAAAATGAAGCTCTGTTTTTTCTGTAAACCTCACACAGGAAAGATGGGCTTACAGCTACAAGGCTCAGTGTATAATTTCTGAGAATAGATGCGAGTGATTATAGATCAAAGAATATTTTCAGGTTTTTTGTAACTTGTTTACATTAGAGGCTTCGGTATATATAATGAAAATTATAGCCGTTGTAGTCATTTGAATTTATAGCCATTTATAGCCGTTGTACTTCCATCATTACTAATTTGAATATCTTCCACTCCATCATTACAAATTTGAATATCTTCCACTTGAACCTTTTGAACCTTTTGAACTGCTACTGTGCTGAGCTGTTTAAACCTCTGTTTTGGGCTGTTTGAACTCCTGATTTAATCAAATATTAAATACATTCTAACAACATTTAGGATAAAGGTTTAGGTAAGAAATAATGGGACAAAATAAATTTTGATTTTATTAAAACATAAAATCATCAAAATAAATGTTGATTATATTTTTCTCTTTCAAATAAATCATCAAAATAAATTTTGATTCTATTTTTCACTTCCAAATAAATTAAAACATAATTAAATAAATCATGAAAATAAATAAGTCTAACAGGCATATTTCTTGATCTCATTCAACTAAAAACTGTATTGTTTTCCGAGACAGGATCCAAAAATAGATTCAGAAGGGGAGGCTGAAGTTTCTAGCCAAGACTGAGAAAACTATGGGAATTGACACCAACCCATTTCCAGAGATTAGAGAGGCTGCAACCAATGTTGGCATGTTGGATTTCCAAAACTTATCCTTAAAGGAATTGGAGGAAGTCACTATGCAAATGCATGTGGCTAGCCAAGCTGCCTTCAAGAAGGACTCCAGAAGTTCACCAGCAAGTGGACAAAACTCTGTAGGCCAAAGGAATGACTCTAGTGAAGAAATATTGGATGATGACTCCCTCAAGGCAGCTGTAGTATAGAGGATGTGTCCTAGATGTAGGATGAGTTACAAATGGCTGAAGGGGCTCCTAATTGATGGGAAACAATTTTGTAAAGATGTACAGAAGGATAGAAAATCAGCCAGCACTTATAACAGAAGGCCATATCTAACTGGCCCTAAGCAGCACTCATCTTTGGCTGGTCCACCAAATCAAAGGGTAAGAGGCCTTTGTATGAGACTAGGCCACCCAATTATTATAGAGTAAACAACCAGCCTGAAAGGAAGCATGGATTCAATGCAAGGCATGGGACCAAGACTGATGATTGGCCCCCAAGGACTGTTTCAAAGACTGCTTCAAAGAGTGGGACAATAGATCCAGCAGCTAGACTAGTAGGCTCATGGGTCTCAAGAGTTCCAGATTAGTTTGTCATGTAGAACAGGCCTAAGGAAATGCCTATCCAAAGAAAGGCTTTTGTAGACCAGGAAAGAATAATCAAACCTCTCTTGGTGGCTCCAAACAATTGGGTGTTATTAAAGAACCCAAAAACAAAGGAGCCAAATGTGGTTCCTATGATTTTCAGGTCTCAAAGGAGGAAAATCCAATGAAGATACACACAGTATCAAAGGGATTTGAAAGAAAATGGAGAGAGCACTTCCATGGCACAAGCAAAAGACCGGATAGATGGGGAGATAGGTTCGAAGCCTACTCCTAAGATCAAGAGGAGTGCCAACCTGAAGTAATTGGTTAAAGTTCATGCTGAACTAAAAGCCAAAGAAAAATCCAATTTAGCAGGCCTTGAGAAGGCTTTAAAGGAAAATGATTATGAAATGGATGAAGGGACTGAGCTAGGCCAGGAAAGAACATTAGCTGAAGATAAAATGTTTGAGGCCTTCATGGCTGAATAGACCTTTCTGGTTGACAAGCCAACAGAGGTAGATCACCAACAGGTTGCTTCGAAGGAACCTGCTAGCACAGAGGTACCAGAATGCAACATGGAAGATGTTTCTGAAATAACAGAACAAGCTAGTTTGGAAGGAAAACAAGTACAGCCAGTAGTTCAATTTGGCTCCTTCCCTCTAGTACCAGTAATTATAGTATATGTATTGCCACAGGAATTCTAGGCTAAAGAAAGAAACCAAGAAGGTCAGGAGGATGACCCCATTGTAGTTTCTAGTGAAGATTCACGGGCTAGCATGATTCAAGGTGAGTCAGAAGTGGCTAAGCCAATGGAAACTGATAAGGAAAGTGAAGAGGTAAGCATTAACCTCTCATATCCTTTTGAGTACCCCGCAATGTCTATGACCCAATACATCAAGCCCCTGTATATCAAGGCTTACTTTGATAAGATACAAATGAACAGGGTGTTAGTGGACAATGGTGCAGCAGTAAACCTGCTTCCAAGGTCCTTGTTGAAGAAGTTAGGGAAAAGAAACCCTAGATTGATCCCAACCAGCACAACCATTGCTGGTTTTGCTGGGGATAAGCAAATGGCTCAGGGCATTTTGCTCATCAACCTGAGTCTGGGAACCAGAGATTGCATGGCAGCATTATTTGTTATAGATAGTAATGCCAAGTATAATGTCTTGCTTGGCAGGGATTGGATTCACACCAACAAGTGTGTGCCTTCTTCTTTACATCAGAAGATGATGATAGCTTTGTGCAATGGAAAAATAGAGGAAATCAATGCAGATCCACAGCCTTTTATTGCTTGTGTTGATTTGCTGAGGCCAAGCTATACACTGAAGGAGTTGTACCACTCAATGTGCTGAAAAAGCCTAATGGAACAGCCGAAGTGACAGTTGATGAGGAAATAGCACACCTAAAGCACTTAGTGTAGGAGAGTGTTGATGAAGAGTTCATCACCAGAGATGACAATGATACTTCGTTGTAGACAAGAAGATAAGAACCAAGAAGCTTGACCTTTGGCCTTAATCAAGTTTGCATCATTGGACGTAAAGTCAATAGTCCAGAAGGTACAGGAACAAGAGAGGAAAGCCATGGTGATTGGCTGCAATCAGGAGCAACAAAAGGCCAGGCCTTTGGCCCTTAATAAGTACTGTACATTGGACATCGATATAAAAGTCCAGGAAATACAGGAAGAAGAAGCCTTCTGGACAGATTTTGTCTATGAGGAAGAAAACAAAGATGTTAAGCCAGAGAATGTGGGAGCAGAAAAAAATGAAGAAGTTGCTTTGAAGGTAGAGGAAGTCAAAAGAGAAGCATCAGTAAGTGCTCAAGTACAAGACCCTTTGAAAGAAGTCAACTTAGGGAAAGGTTCTGCACAGTAACCCACCAACATCAGTGCTTGGTTAAATCCCATTGACAGGAACCAGTTGTTGGTGGTCCTAAAATAATATAAGGATTGTTTTGCGTGGTCTTATAATGAACTGCCTGTATTGGACAGGTCATTAGTGGAACATATGCTCCCTATAAAGCCTAATTTCAAGTCACACAAGTATAAACCAAGACGAATGAGCCCTGAAGTGGTTCAAAAAGTGAAAGAGGGGATTATTAGGCTCCTTAAGGCAGGGTTTATTAGAATAGGCAGGTATGTTGAATGGTTATCTAATATTTTGCCTGTAGTTAAAAAGAATGGCAAGATCATGGTATGCATTGATTTTAGAAATCTGAATTTGGCAACTCCAAAAGATGAATACCCCATTCATATAGTTGATATATTGGTGGACAGTTCAGCAGGGCACATGATTTTGTCTATGATGGATGGGCATTCTGGTTATAACCAGATCTGCATTGCAGAGGAGGATATCCACAAGATAACATTTAGGAGTCCTGGGAATATTGACACCTTCAAATAGGTTAAGATGCCATTGGGTTTAAAGAATGCTGAGACAACATATCAGAGGGCAATGAATACTATCTTACATGATCTTGTTGGAGGATACCATGAGTGTTACATTGATGATATTGTTGTAAAGTCCCAGTCTATGGAGGAACACTTGGTTCACTTGACAGCAGCTTTCGAAAGAATAAGAAAGTTCAAGTTGAAGCTTAATCCTCTCAAATGTGCTTTTGGTGTATCAGCTGGAAACTTCTTGGGGTATGTAGTGCACAAGAAAGGAATACAGGTTGATCAAAATAAAGCCAAAGCCATCATTGAGGCTAAACCTCCATCAAGTAAGAAAGAATTACAAAAATTCCTTGATCAGGTTAATTTCCTTCGAAGATTTATTTCGAATACTGCAGGAAAAACTAAATTTTTTTTCTTCTTTGTTAAAGATAAAAAATGAAGAAGAGTTTGTGTGGACAGTTGAGCATCAAGTTGCTTTCAAAGGAATCAAAGCCTATTTGACCAAGCCTCCAATATTGATGCCACCAAAAAGGGATAAACCCTTGAAGTTATACATTGCTGCAGCGGAAGACTCATTGGGAGTTTTTCTGGCTAAGAACAATAAAGAAGGCAAGGAACAAGCAGTTTATTACCTTAGTAGATTTTTAAATTCTTGTGAATGTAAATACTCTGCTGTAGAAAAGCTGTGCCTAGCATTGTACTCTACAACAATGAAATTAAGATATTATCTTTTGCCTACTGTTGTCTTGGTAATTGCAACCACAAACTTGGTTAAATACATGTTATCTAGACCTATGCCAAGAGGAAGAATTGACAAATGGATATTAACTCTATCAGAATTTCATCTAGAATATGTTCCCCAAAAGGCAGTAAAAGGGAAAGTTTTGGCTAACTTCTTGGCAGATCATCCATGTCAAACAGAAAGCCAAGAGATAATGGACCTTGATATGGTCAATGTTGAGTCATGGAAAATGTGGTTCGATAGATCAAAAGCCAATGGTTTGGTTGGAATTGGTGTTATAATTAAATCACCACAAGGGGTAGAAACCACACATGGTTTCATGGTTGACAAAACTACTTGTTCCAATAATCAAGCTGAGTATGAAGCTTTAATAATGGGAGTTGAGATACTTATTGGATTACAAACTCATGCAGTTGATATCTTTGGGGATTCTCAATTGGTAATCAACCAAGTAAAGGGAATTTTCAAATGTCAAAGTGCAAGCATGTTGTCATATTATTTTGTTGCGTTGCATTTGCTTTCTCAGTTTCAGATAGCCAATGTGACTTATATCCCAAGATTCATGAATCACAAGGCCAATGATGTAGCCCAGAAGACCTCAAATTTCAGAATGAAGGGTGAACCCCAAGTGAACATAAGTCAAACAACATATCAAAAGTTAATACCACCTTTGGCTAATGGTAGAAGTTAACCAGAATAACTTAGAAGAGCATGATTGGAGACATCCGATCATTCAATATTTAACTAACCTTTCTTTGAAGGCCAACAAAAAAATTAAATTATAGTCCATGCAATATATAGTGTATGACAATGCACTTTACAAAAGGGGAGCAGATGGATTGCTGTTGGAATGTTTAGGGCCAAAAGAAGCACTGACTGCTACAGCTGAGGTGCATGAAGGTATTTGTAGTGCCCATCAGCCTGGTGTGAAGATGAGATGGTTGCTTCGAAGGCAATCTTACTATTGACCAACCATCCTAAAGGATTGTATAGAGTATGCAAAAAGATGTCAAGCATGCCAAAAACATGGCAAGATAAGACGTGTCAATAGCTGATTTGCATGTAGTAATAAAGTCATAGCCATTTAGAGGGTGGCAATGGATATGATAGGAAAAATATATCCACCCTCTTCGAAGCATCATTGTTTCATTTTAGTGGCCACAAATTACTTCACTAAATGGGTCGAAGCTAAGCCTTATAAGGCTGTGGATCAAACTGAGGTTATTGAATTTATCAAAGAATTAATCCATAGGTTTGGTATCCCTCAGACCATAACTGTAGATAATGGGACTGTGTTTGATGGAAAGATGGTGAAGTCTTTCACAACAGAATTTGGAATTAGTCTTATCAATTCCACCCCCTATTATGCACAAGCAAATGGTCAAGCAGAATCATCTAACAAGTCCTTGAAAAAAAGAATACAAAGAGTTGTGGAAGATAATCCTAGGGATTGACACAACTTGTTGTAAGATGTATTGTGGGCTTAAAGGACTTCTCCAAGGTCAAGTACAGGGATCACTCCTTATGCCTTAGTATATGGGCATGATGTAGTACTGCCTGTAGAAATTAACCTTAAGGCCTTAGGGGTAAAATTCCAAGACCAGTTAACTACTGAGCAATACCATCAAACTATGTTCTTGGAATTAGAGAATGTAGATGAAGCTAGAATTTTGGCATTAAATAATATCCTATTCCAAATGAAGAAGGCAGCCAAAAGCTATAATAAAAAGGTCAAGCACATCAGCTTCGATGAAGGAGACTTGGTATGGAGGACAATACTTACAGTAGGCATTAAGAGCCATAAATTTGGCAAATGGTCACCCAATTGGGAAGGACCATATCAAGTTCATAGAGTCTTGCCAGGGGGAGCATACCATCTGAGAAATCTAAATGGATAAGTGCATCCCAAGAAAATAAATGGCAGCTATTTGAAGTTTTATTATCCAATTATGTGGGAAACACAAGAAGTGTGAGAAATGCTAAGTAAGAGTAAACAAAAGAGCATGAAGCACTTAAATAATAAATAAGGATTTCATTTCATAACGAACTAAGTACATGTAGCCTCAAATTAGCCCAAAAATCAGCACAATATTTTAGTTGTTCCCTTATAATTGATTCTCTACTCCTAAGGGATGGGAACAACTGAATGGCTGTCGCCATGTCCTGCTTTCTGTCAGCCAGTCCTTGGTTAGTAATTTTCAGCTTTTTAGCATTTCGATCCAAGGCTAGATTGACTGGTGCTAGCTCCACTTCTAGTTGGGCTTGCTTCTCCAAAAGTTGGGTTAGAAATTGGGAGGCATAGGAATTTTGTCCCTTTAATTCAAACACCTCAGCATATATATGAGAGACAAACTCTTTGTCTTTCAGCAATTTCTCTTATGCAGCTTTGGCCATCTGACAGATATTGACATAAAAATCTAAGGTGGCTGCTTGTAGCTTGCTTTTCGTGCCCCCTTTCGGAAGGCGAATAGCCCTACAGTTCGGACTCCACTTGTGGATCTGAATTTGATTTCACAAGTGCAAATGTGAAATAGTGAAAACACAAAAGAGTCCAAATTCGACAATTCTTTTTGGAAAATCAATGTTTGAATCAAATGCCAAAAATGGACTGCTTTGCCAGATTATAGAGTCACCACCTAAATATTTTTAGGAAATTTAGGAAACCCGAGACTCATGCCAAAGGCCATTAGTCCGTCATCACCAAAGTGTCTCAGCTCAGGAACTTAGGTACGAGAGGGAAAGGTCATGAATTGAGCACCCCACTCGCTCGATCAAAGATCAGCTTCTACTAATCATGATGTGTTTCTTATTTACATTATATGCTCTTATTTTGATTTATTAGCTATTTTTACTATGTGATGTGCACACAAGGTATAGACTAGTTTGCAAGAATTGGAACACTTGATCTCATGTTTTGGTTCGAAATTGTTTTATGAATTTGCCACTTGAAAAAGTGGGATAAAATGGACATTTAATCAAACCATCCCAATTCAAGCAACTAGCCTTCATCCACAGGTATTCAAACAATTATATCATTTAAGCACTTAGCCTCATGGTGGACATACTTTTAATATGGAAACACAAACATTCATGCAATATGCGAAAGCTCAGAATAGCTCACCTAGTACGCCAATCCCAAACAAGGAAAAACAATTAGCAAAATATACATGTTCCTAATTAATGCAATATGGCTAATGCAATGCACACATTATGTATTTTATAGACTCGGCTATGAGCATGGCATATGATTCCATTCAAGACATGCGAGAGAGCACATAGTCAAATAATGAATTCGAACATTTGATATCAGGTTAGCATGATGAGCTGAGCCTTGGATGCATGTAAGACAAATGGATGCGAAACATGGAGTATGCTAAAAAAAATGTGATGTTCTAAACTAACCATCGTAAGCAAATAAGTAAAAAGAAGAAAGACGTGGAATTGGAAGACATACACATTATTACATATTGGCCCTCATGCAAGAGGGTCCAAATGAGTGTCCGAAAATCCGAATTAAACTAATTATTACAAAATCGAATGAATGAATAAGTAACTAAATGCTAAGTTATAATTAACTAACTAGCTAATTTATTACAACAAAATAAACTAACCATCAAAATTGCCACTTCGCTGATTATGACGGGGATCGAGCTGCCCGGTCAGCTCGCGGGGGTCCAGGGGGCAGCGCCCCCGAAGCAAAATGCAAAAATGCATTCAAAGTTGCCTGTCCGCTCAAGCGGACATTCCCCCGCTCGAGAGGAGAATGCTGGGTTTCAGAAGTTTGATCACATGCAAAAATACTAGAAGTTGTGATTTCCCGCTCAAGCGGAACTTTCCGCGCTCGAGCGGACATTTTGATGCTCGAGCGGAGATCGCGGGACAGTTTTCTATAAATATGTGTTTCAGTCCAAATCTAGGATTACTTCTCCAGATCTTCTTCTTGGGTTCTGGGGTTTATATTTGGGGATATTTTGCTAGTTTTCTTTGATGTTTTTTTTTTAGTATTCAACTCATGGTTTAAAGAGTATACATCAAAGGATTATTTTGTTCTACACAAAAGAGAGAGTTGTTCTTCGGTGGATTTCGAAGAATTCGAGCCTGAAGCTTTGGTGGATTCTGAAGTGGCTCATCGTCAAGACAATTCCGAGGTGAAGACGGGTTGGTTCAATTCGGGCGTGGATTCGCTAGGTAATTGAGAGTATACCTGTGTAATTCCTTTATGTCTTTTTAGTGGATTGTTTTGTGGCTTTTGCCCGTGGTTTTTTATCACAATTGGAGGTGTCCAATTCTGGTTTTTCCACGTAAAATCGTTGTGTCGATTTGTCTTGATTGTTTGATTGGGATTGTTATATACTGCTTAAAATTGACACATAATCACAAATCAACATCTAGGGGATTTCTAGTTTTTTCAATTGGTATCAGGGCAGGTCGCTCTATTTTTTTTGTTTTACAAATCTATTAGAGAGAGATCTTGTTTGATTTGTGATAATGGATACAATTCGTGAGGGAAATTCTTTGGTTCGACCACCCCTACTTGACGGATCCAATTATTCTTTTTGGAAAGCTCGGATGAGATCGTTTTTAAAATCTATTGATGAAAAAGTTTGGCAATCTGTCATGTATGGGTGGACTGAACCAACAATTACTGTTGATGGAGTAACTTTCCCCAAACCAATTGATAAGTGGGACACAATTGATTACCAAAATAGTAGCTGGAATAGTAAAGCTATCAATTCTCTTTTTTGCGCTGTCACACCTGAAGAGTTTAGTCGTATTTGCAATTGTGAAGTCGCAAAAGAGGCTTGGGATATCTTACAAACTATTCATGAAGGCACTCCTTCGGTTAAACGCTCAAAACTTCAAAGGCTCACGTGTAGTTTCGAAAACCTTTCAATGAAAGATAGTGAGACCTTTGATGAATTTTATGCGAAGTTGAGTGACATTGTAAATTCCAGCTTCAATTTAGGTGAAAAAATACCGAAATCCAAGATTGTAGGAAAAATTTTGAGGTCCTTACCCGATCGGTTCCAACCAAAAGTTACGGCTATTGAGGAGGCTCAAGATGCTGACAACCTCAAGCTAGACCATTTGGTTGGAAATCTCCAAACTTATGAGGCACACAGGAATTTCAAAAAGAAACAAAAAGATACTATTGCTTATAGTAGTGCTCATAGAGTTGGAGAGGATTCTGATGAGGATTGCGAGATAGATTCGAAGATTACGGATGCTTTTATAAAACAATTTAAAAAATCTTTTCTAAAAAAGAATCCTAAACTTTTGGAATCTACTCATACTCATAAATCTAAAGGCAAAGATAAACTCAAAATTAATCCTATAGCTAAGAAGGAGAAAGGAAAGATACAAGGGAACTCTGAAAGAGTCCAATGCTATGAATGCCATGGATTTGGCCACTTTGCTTCAGAATGCCCCACTCGTTTGAGGAAGAAGAAAGCCCTCGCTATCACTTGGGATGATGAATCAGAATCTAATGAAGATGAAAGTGACAATGAAGATCAAGGCGAAGAGGGACATAAACAATTCATTGCTTTCATGGCGACTTCCGAAACTGAAGGACGAACAGAGTATCCGAAGAGGTCGGTTGAGAATGCCACTGATGATGAATCCTTAGAGAGTGATGATGAAGAGCTTGAGCAAGCTTATGAAAAGTTGTATAAGGAGTCTCTTAACTTATTCAAATTGAATGACAAACTCACAACAAAACTCAAAACAAGTGAAAGTGAGAATGTCAAACTTAAGGAGGAGATTTCCGAGGCTAGGATTGATGCCATCAAGATAGCTAATGATCGACAAGCTCTTTGTGCAAAACTCTTGACTTGTGAGACAGAGAGGAATGAGCTACAGCAAATCTATGCAACATATGAAGAAAAGATTGAAACTCTCGAGATGTCTCAAGTTGCATTGGAAGAACTAATGATCAAGAAAGAGGAAGAACTCAAGTGTGCTATGGCTACCATTGGTCTTTGGAACAGAGGATCAAAGACTTTGAACAATATCATTGGGTCTCAACAAATTTGTTCTGACAAGAGTGGCATTGGCTTTGATGGTAAGAAAGAGCAAAAACAGAGTGCTTCTACATCTCATGATACCACAACTCAAGGAAAGGGAGAACAAAAAATTCAACATGAGGATGGACTTCTCAAACTTCCTAGAGTTGCTAAGGCCAAAGAAAAGAAGGTACACTCTGTTTTTATTTGTCATCATTGTGGTATGCATGGTCATATTCGCCCTTATTGTTATGAGTTGCATGGGAGAGTGTCTCATAAAGATGGAAGAAATTCCAACATCTCGAGGGGTTGGAGACACTTCTTTGGTGGTAATGAGGTTAAAGGTCATATTAGACCTCGTTATTTTGATGTGCTTGAGACCAAACATGGAGCGAGTTTGCATTTGCCTAGCTCTAGGAATAGGAAGTTGGAAACCATGTCAAGACGGGTTCTCATTAAAGGGGAAGGGAACCACAACGTCAAAACACCACCCAAGAACCGCAATTCTTACAACTTTGTTCACACTAAAGCGGTTTGGGTAAGAAAACTTGACTTGTGTTAATTTGATTATTCATTTTAGTTTTCGGGTTTCTATGTGTTTTTTTTTTTTTTTTTTTGAGTCATTTAATGTGTGCATGCTCGTTTTCTGACTTGCTTTGTTT
This sequence comes from Camellia granthamiana, assembly GCA_036172215.1. NCBI lineage: Eukaryota > Viridiplantae > Streptophyta > Magnoliopsida > Ericales > Theaceae > Camellia > Camellia granthamiana. The sequence continues at coordinate 4,127,334 of CM069916.1, read as the reverse complement.
ATGAAAAAAAAAAATCCAAAAAGATTTTCTTAGTATGGTTTTGCAAGCATGAAATTTTTCTGACTAGTCCTTGGTACATACTGGAATTGATGAGAATATCCATTACATGTTAATGTGTGTATGCTTTCTGTGATTATTACTCATTTTGGAGTGTGTGTTCTTTGATTAGTATGTCTCATTCTGTACACCCTCTTAGATTAGCAAATTTTGGAGTCTTCCGCCTTAGTGATTATTTTTCTCTATGGACTTCTGGCATTGTATTTTTTGTTTTTCTAGAGGAATTGACCTATACTAGCATATCATGGGTAATGTTGAGTCTCTTAACCATCTTCCATCTTTTTGCATCTCCACGGCTTTTCCCTAAATTCTTTGTAGTCCAGCCATGAGGAAAAGGCTACCTCAGAGTCACCAACCAGGCCATCCTTATTATATCCATGCTTCTCTGGTTTGGTTTCCATACTCTTGAGCGTGTCAGCCGCCAATGAGTGTGCAAAAGAAAGAAAAAATGTGCAAAAGAAAAAAAAATGTGCAAAAGAAAGAAAAGAAAAAGATGTGAAAAAAAAAGGAAAAAATAAATGATTCATTGATTGAGGGGGAGCCTCCACCTTTACTCACCAAATACCCCTTGATTCCTAGTGGTTTGACTTTCCTTAGTTTTACTTAGATTCTCTTGTCAGAGGTCCAGCTTTCATATCACTACTAGGATTTGAATCTAGTGTTTGTCGAACTCCACGAGTCACACACACACTTTTTTCATGGGATCTATGTTTTTCACATAATGCATCACTTTCTTTTATGAGGAATCTTCTAGAGGCTGTGCACATTGTGTTTTCAAGTAATTGTGCTTCTTGAATAGTCTTGTGTGTTTTAAGGTACTAATATGAAATTCCTTACTTGCTCTACCATATTATTTTTGCCGTTTTCTTCTTGTTCATTGTTTTCAGTGTTTGTGGTTGTTTTCGTGAGGGGGAGTTTGGTTTATCATTGGAAGAGCTTGTTAACATAAACTCTTTGAATTGTTTTAGTAAGGGAGATTGGCCTTAGTTGTGTTGCATGTTGCTATGCACTGCTTCTTTCTTGTTCCCTTTTTGCATGCTATAGTTCTTTAAGGTTCCTTTGTCAATTCGTGTCAAGAAAGGGGAGTTATGTTGTCAGGTGCATGTGTCTTAGGTTTTCATGTTTTTCATCTCATGCTTCAAGATAGTCTAGTCATATGTTTATTGCTTTTTCCTATACTCTTGTGGCACTAATAGTTGTTTTGGAGATTGTGGCACTAATAGCTGTTTTGCAAATCATGACCTTGAGAAAGAAGCTTGCGTTTGTTGGCTGTAATGGGTTGGGGTGTTTAGGATTTTATTCATTTAGGTGTGTTTTGTCACAACATTGCCAAAGGGGGAGATTGTTAGGTTTTATTTCTTGGCAATCCCGTTTGACAAAACTCCTTTGAGTTGTAATTTTATTTGCATTTTTATTTCAGTGAGGCTATGAGTTGTTAGATGTGAATTCAACCGGAATCGTGCTTTGCAGAGAAGTTTGTGGTGTTTAATTCTTTCAAGATTGCCACACTCGCTGATTATAACGGGCATCGAGCTACCCGGTTAGCTCGCGGGGGTCCAGGGGGCAGCACCCCCGAAGCAAAATACAAAAATGCATTCAAAGTTGCCTGTCCGCTCGAGCGGACATTCCCCCACTCTAGCGGAGAATGCTGGGTTTCAGAAGTTTGATCACCTACAAAAATACTGGAAGTTGTGATTTCCCGCTCGAGCGGAACTTTCTGCGCTCGAGCGTAGGTCCGCTCGAGCGGAGATCGTGGGACAGTTTTCTATAAATACGTGTTTCAGTCCAAATCTAGAATTACTTCTCCAGATCTTCTTCTTGGGTTCTGGGGTTTATATCTGAGGATATTTTGCTAGTTTTCTTTGATGTTTTTTTTGAGTATTCAACTCATGGTTTAAAGAGTATACATCAAAGGATTATTTTGTTCTACACAAAAGAGAGAGTTGTTCTTCTGTGGATTCCGAAGAATTCGAGCCTGAAGCTTTGGTGGATTCTGGAGTGGCTCATCGTCAAGACAATTCCGAGGTGAAGACGGGGTTGGAAGAGGCACATAGGGGTTGGTTCAATTCGGGCGTGGATTCGCTAGGTAATTGAGAGTATACCTGTGTAATTCCTTTATGTCTTTTTAGTGGATTGTTTTGTGGCTTTTGCCCGTGGTTTTTTATCACAATTGGAGGTGTCCAATTGTGGTTTTTCCACGTAAAATCATTGTGTCGATTTGCCTTGATTGTTTGATTGGGATTGTTATATACTGCTTAAAATTGATACATAATCACAAATCAACATCTAGGGGATTTCTAGTTTTTTTAAGGGCAAAATTGGTATTTAAAAAAATTAAATTGCTGGAGGGAGGAATCTGTAATGAAATTTTAAACCTCAGAGAGCGAGATGTAATTTTCAAAAGGTGATGGGTGGAACTGTAATAAACATAAATCTCATGGGGTGTCAATGTAATTTACCCTTTGAATTTTTATGATTATACAAATTTTCTGTATGTATGATACAAATCCTTTCTGTGCTTGGTGCAAATTCTTTATATGTCAAAATTCTACCATAAAATTTATAATGTAATTAACTTTTCATTGTTTTATTGATTTGTAATTTCTTCAATTATTTTCATATTGGACAGGTTCTTCTTTTGAATTTAATGTAATATTTTCTTGTGTCAAATTTGCACTTAAATTTTTTAACATGTGTTGTAATTTTTTAGGGAGAAAATACCAATAAATCCCAAATTTAGATAGTTTGAACTATTTATAGTCCTGCAATTTATTTTGTACACTGATTGGTCCTATGCAGTGGCGGAGGGAAGTAAGGCCCGCGGGGTCACGAGCCCCTCATAGATTTTGGGATTTTTTTTTTCTTTTTAAAAATTTTTTTTTTGCAAACATAAAGAAAATATTTTAAATAAAAAAATTACAAAAATATTATTAGAGTGAAATGTCAATGATTTTTTAAAAATTATGAGAACAATAATGATTGTTTTAATTGAAAATGAAGAGACTACTATAAACCATATTATCTATGAAAAATTTTAAATGTAACGGTGATGTCATTATTATTGACATGTAATTATAAGTAATCTCACTATAAAAATATGAAATTTCTTAGATTGTTGGTTACATTTGACATGTGAGGTTCACTTTCTATGTGTTTATGTACTATTAGTTGGTGATATCACATATCAATGATAACGTGGTATTACCATTATATTGATTTTTTAATGAAATTTTGTATAAAAAAATTTATCATTATATAATTTATTTTAAGACTTATATCTATATATATTTTATATTATCCATGATACACTAGTTACAAATAACATTATTTTTCTGATGTTTCTCGAAATTAATCGTAAAAATTTGTGTGAAATATTTATGTAAAAAATTTTGATATTATAATTAATAAGTACCCTATCTAATTTAATTTTTTTGGCTCCGCCACAGGTCCCATGTCAATGTTAATTACACTTGAGCCCACGAAAATAATGCATAGGTTGGCCGTTTGGAGGGGTATATTGGGTGTTTAGGTGATGTTGTAATTACAAAAAAGCCCAAAAGTATATTATAACATTTTTTTCCTTTTCCCTCCATTGCGAACAAAACGGAAGCTCAAAAATGGGAACGTCAACGTTTCCTTGACGATGTTGCAGTGTTGATCCCCTGTTTGTGTGAGTTGAACGCTAGATTTGGGAACGTTACACCCAGAATTCATTATTCCTCAAATAACATTACAAAACCCCCCAAAAAAACCCTAGAAAAGTATGGAAACCCCTTCTATCAAATTTACAGAGGCGAAGCGGCGTATGCACTGCGACATCTCAGAGTGAGATTAACATTGCGAACGTAACGTCAGCGATTTAAAATTAATCCATCGACGGCATCGTTGATCCCGTGTTAGTGCGACGACAACAAGTATGGGTGTCTTTGATGTTAGTTTGGTTGTTTGTAGAACAATACGACATCAAGGTCGATACTTGAAATGGGTTTTTGTTTAATTTGTGCATCATGTGGGGTTTTAGGTGATCTTATTCACGTCGCAGGTTTGGGGTTTACCATTGATTGCAAATGTGATGTTGTGCATGTTTGTAATATGACAGACACATGGTTTTGTTGGTTAATGTTGTAATATTTTCACGAGTTTGGGGGTTACCAGTGACTGCAAATGTAATGTACTGCATCTATGTAATGTAACAGGCGTATGGTGTTCTAGCTAATGTCTGTATGATTGGGTGTGTATTTTGTAATGTTGGGGGCTAGTGGGAGGATGTATGCCTGAAAGTGTTGGTTGGGTTTGGTGGTAGTACGGGGTAGTGGCTATTAATTGTCAGGGATTGTCAGACTGTGTCGATGTTGTGTTATGTAGTTGGTGTTTAGTGCTAATGTTATAGATTGTTAGTGGGAGGCTTAATGGTATGGCAATGTGGCTCTAGGCTGATGTTATGTAGGTAAATGTGAACGTTACAACCCACACACCTTCCCAGGAAAATGCAAATGATTTAACATCAATAATGTAATACCAAGTAGGTAATATCAATAATCCCCACAATCACTCTACAAAATCCCTAAAAAAAAAATAGAAATGTTAAATCATATCTTATCCATATACACTCAATCCCCCAAAAAAAAAAAATTTAAAAACATAATTACAATAAGGGGCAAACAAGTAAATTCAAATATTACTAAATCAAATCAATAATGCATGCTACAAATAGAAAGGACTATTTGGTTTATAAAAAAAACATGTAAGACTAAATGGACTAACATTTCCCCAAATGTGATTTATTAGTAATTTTTCCATTTTTTAGACTATCACACTTACAATTAGAGGGATTTGGTAATAGGCCCCTCACGGTTTAATTTGTCTTTCAAAAGGACAAGAATTATATAAATACTTTCAAAATCCCTTAATATTTTAAAATTTGTTTATTTTACTATACTACCCTCATATATATATATATATATATATGTATCAGCTCACTTATTAAGCCATTCTCACAGTGTATTTCAGAGTAAAATTTATTATGATTCAAATTTATTATGATTCAAAGTAAAATTTTATATTGTTGAGAAAATCAACATGTTTTCAATCAAAGTAGAATTTTATTATTATAAAAAATAAAATGCATAGATGAACGAACTAGAGTTAAATTTTACTTTTAGATCTATTAACAAAAAAAAAAAAAAAAAAGAAAGCAAATTGATATGCATTTACGCTCCAACCCCAATCACACCACTATTCTCCACCTCAAACATATCAGAACTCGCACAACTCATATAATCATTCATCATCATCATCAATATCATCTTGAAAATCTCTTGAATTCTATGAACCTTCTGCTGTACATGGCACCAATAGCACTGTTTATGAAGGAAAATGTGGTTGGGATCACAATAGCTCTTTTCAAAAATGATATCAAAAAAATCTGGTATCTACTCTTCAATTCTGCCTGCAAGGTCATCATCATGGCTCGGCGAATTGACCAACTCATAGATCTCAGGTGAGGATCTTTGATCAGATGGAAACGGTGGTGATTGAGTAGGGAACTTCGATTTCGAACCCTAGAAATCAACCGACGAAGGAGATCGAACTCCGATCTGAGGCGAAGCAAAGCTAAGGCCCTGAAGTCGCTGAGTGGTTAGTGGTGGCCAATCTTCTCAGACAAGGTCGCCGATCTTGGATATGTGCTCTCCGTCACTGATCTTGGTAGAGCAGATAAGGAGGGAGATGGAGAAGGTGGGGAGAGAGTAGGAAGAGAATGTAGGAAGATCTAGTTGAGAGTATAATAGTTTGATAAAATATTAAAATAATAAATTTTGTCCTTTATAAAAGACTTTATAATTATGAGGGAGTTTTGAAAGTATAATTTTTTTTTTTTTGGGGTCGTTTTAACAATGAAAGGAAGGTAAGAGGGGTTTATAGCCAAATTTCCCCTACAATTATAATTGGGCTAAACTACCAATAGGCCCTAATAGTTGCACTTAATTCTCATAAAGTCCTATTGAAAATAAGTCTTAATAAAATCGTTGCTAAAAATAAATTTTTGTGACGGTTTTTTTCATATCTAATTAAAATTTGACAATTAGTGACTTTTGTTGTTATGATTTTTATAAATTGTCACTAAAACTTACAATTAGTGACATTTTTCTGTGACTAATTTTTTAAACTGTCGCTAAAAGTTGAAAATTAGTGACTTTTTTGTGAATTTTTTTTAAACTGTTGCTAAAACTTATAATTAATGACATTTTTTTGTGATAAGTTTTTCAAATTGTCACTGAAAATTAACAATTAATGACATTTTTTAATAGCATTTGACGAAAAGCATCATTAATTATCATAAGACTTATTAGACAATAAGTCTATTTATTAGAACCTACACGTAAGTTTCCCAATTAATTATTCCTTTATATTTATAAACATGACCTATAGTGAAAGAAAGGTGAATGCATGCCTCGTGCAATTACTTTCTCAAAGGAATTGACTTTGCTCTTGTTCATGAGTTGAAGAGGTTCAATTCGAGTCTTTAGGCTCCATTTCGGTCCTTTTTCAATAATGATTTAATATGTTCATATTATACTCTTTTAAGAGTGTGTGAGGGTCGGTTTGGACTATTTGGGAGAAATAATCTCAACCAAATCACTCTTGGTAGTTCGATAATTTTTTTAACATGCCACCAACTTGCACAACCTCGAAATCAACAAATTGGTTTAAGTATTTTGATGGTTTTGAACCTACGGGTTTGGCGGGTTTACAAGTTTTAAATTGTTAATTGTGAAGCTATAAAATAAAAATAAAAGAAATGTTTGATGACATACATCTATTTAGAAAAAAAAAAAAATGATAATAATCTAGCATTTAAACATGTGATGAAAGTTTAAAAAAAAAATAAAAAGATTTGTTCATAGTTGAGGTTTTCTTTTCTTTTTTTTTTTTTTTTTGGGATAAGTAAGTCATATTATAACCAAAGAAAGAAAGATGTACAATAAAGTTAAATATACATCTTTTGTAGGGAGCACAAAAATAAACTACTCCTATCAAAAGACACAAAACTAAGCCTATAGAAGACAAAAATAACATCCACAACAAAAATGATTCAAAATTTCCTTCTGACACTCTTCAAGTTATGAAGGTTTTTTTTTTTTTTTCCTCCTTTGTAGTCTCCCAATTACTGGGGTCACTTGGATATGGACTCCCTCTATTTTTTAAGCTCTTTATTTGGCACAACAACTCTTGACTTGATTCTCCATTTTGTAACTCTCCCATATCATACAATTCAAGGGCATCAAAGGCATTAGATATCGAGGGGGCAGAAGACCGAGTCTCTCTCTCTCTCTTTGTTTATCACTATTGTTGAACCTTGCCCACGATCTCTTCCCTTTTTCTTCACCACTTCCTAATTAGTCAGAATTTGTATTTTAGTCTCCTTGACTCTCCACTCTTGTTTGAAAGAGGGAGGATCCAAAGTCTTTGGCTTTTGATGGCACAAATTAGTGGTATGACCAAATGTTCTACAAACATCACACTTTTGAGGCTTCCATGGAACCTCAACTTGAATCTCATACAGGTCACCATAACTAAGGTTTATTTTGAAAGATTTAGGGATCTCTTTATTTGCTGGCACTTCAATACATATTCTCGCAAACGTAAGTTTGCTTCTCTTCAAAGTAGGCTTATCCAAATAAAGAGGAGTTCTCATGATGCTAGCAATGTAACTCAAACCCTCTTCAGTCCAAAGCTCCAAAGGAACATTATACAACTTCACTCACAATGACAAACTTGAAAATTTACATTTGGTTAGTTTTGGTCTAGGTTGCCATTTTTTAACAACAATCAATCTAGCCCAACATAATAACGGTCATCTTCCAAAATTTGTCCATAGTCTTTTCACTTTTTACTTTAAAAATAAAAAATCCATTATCAATGGAAACAACATCCTTAAGGAAATTTTTCCAAAGTTTCTCTACCTAAGTTTTCACATAATAGAAAGAGAATCTTTTATCAATGAAGTATCCAGCCAAAGCATTTTCCCAATGGAAAAAGTCTTTTTTTGAGATCTCAATATGGACATTGTACATGCCATCTACTAGGTTCTCAATCTTATGGGCACCTATTTTGTACTTCAATTTTGACACCTTGTTAATCTTTTCTTTAATAAAGAGCTCCAAGTTTGTAGAGGCTTACCTAATATAGCAGGTGTATTACCATCAAGACATTCACCCTTGCCAAATTGTGTGTTTTCCATATGTAATTCAACCGAATCTTCATTTCTACAAGCTCGCACATTTTCATCACCCTTCTATTGCTTGGTGCCCATTAGTTCTCACCTTTGATTATCAGCACTAAGTGAGCCAAGTTTATTTGACATTATCATTTCGTTTGCCGCTAGTGGGGACATAATGGCCAATTTTGGCCACTACTCAAGATTAGTTAGCGCTCTATGTGGTGTGCTCTATGCATTAGGTGTTTGATGCTACTTTGATGATTGCTCAATTAAGGTTTGCATTTCCACAGTCAATCGCAACTGTGGTGTACCAAGATTTCCAGACAAACAGAGATTGACACAATCACAATCAATTGAGCTATCCTCTGATTCTACATCCCTTAATCCACTCTTGTTTTCATTTGAGAGCCCTTGCCATGGTCCCACAAAATCTCCAAATAAAAGAGATTTGTGGAGTCCTCGAATGCGTGTAAACTGGCGGGGGAGTACAGTAGGCATCTCATCGGTAGATAGTTGAGCATTCACCTGATTATCAAACTCCTTCAAAGATACATTGGTTGATTTGCACTTGGCAGATTTGCTTTTTGATTTACTCTTGGCTAATTTGCCCTTAGCTAATTTGCCCTTTTTCAATGATAGATTGCTACCCTCTCTGTCACTCTTTTTGTTCTCTCTCTCTCTCTCTCTCTCTCTCTCCCTCCCCCCCCCCCACCTAATTATCCTTATTAAGAAATCGACCATAGTAGTAACGTTTTCACTGAGGCATTTTGTCGAACAGGTGGAGGGCGAACTTTGAACTTGGCAAATCAGGACCAGCAACAAACACAGAGCTCTCACTGCTGCGAAGACGCTACTAGAGCTCTCTCACCTCGACAAACTAGTGACTGAGTCGGCACTGATGATCTCTCGATAGTTCAATTGTCATAATGGTAAGAGAGTGAAATTAAATTTACTTGGGTAGATATTCGATGAGCCTATCGCACTCATGAAGCTTTTGCAACAGGAAACATAATTAAAGGGGAAAGGTAGCTGTCAATAATCCACCGACCTTATTCATGCTTGAGGTGTTTGATTTATAAACTAGCTGATTTTGGGTGAGTTGATTCAAACTACACAAATTTAGTGTATAATCTTGCCCAACTCACCAACAATCTCAAACCACAAGTGGTAGCACGAGTCAGACATATTGGGCATGTTCTTTTGTACATCCCTATTCATGAAAAAATTAAATTGATTCAATAATTATGATTATGTGATTTTATCATAATTATCTTCAAAAAATAAGCTATTTATTTTCAAAAAAACATATTGTACATCCTTTCTTTATTATTATGGCAAATGTGATCAAATCGTATGATTAAGTGCAATGATCTACATAAAAGGCTACAATACAAACATAATAGATAATCGAAAAAAGGTCCGACATGAGTCCCAAAGGCCTAGATAGCCCCTTTCCAATCCACGCTAAACTAGAGAGATGCCAACTCATTTCCAAAAAATATTGACAACATCATAAATGTATCTAACATCTTTCATTTATATAAGTTCACACAAATAAATCATATCACATATATTTATGACTTTTCCAAATGCAGAAATAAATATTGTTCTTCATTTTTTTTTCTTTTTTTGTACTTATAAAATATCGCTACCATCATATTATAAAAATATCACTACCATCTTCCTTTTATTCAATTTCATTGCAGAACCATTCAATTTAGAGTAAATCATAATTTTACTTGTAAAGTATAATTTTTTTTCACTTTGATCTTTTAAAAATAAATTTTCTCATTTTGGTCGTAACCTATTAGATTCTTATCACGTTGTTCAAATTTCAACAGTTATCCTTTTGTGAAAATGCCGCATGACAAGAATTGACCTAGACTAAACCCCAACTATATTCAAGGACAATCTATACATTATATTATACTTTTCCTTCAGTTTTTCTTCTCTCTCCTACCACTATCGATCACTCACATATATTTATGACTTTTCCAAATGCAGAAATAAATATTGTTCTTCATTTTTTTTTTCTTTTTTTGTACTCATAAAATATCACTACCATCATATCATAAAAATATCACTACCATCTTCCTTTTATTCAATTTCATTGCAGAACCATCCAATTTAGAGTAAATCATAATTTTACTTGTAAAGTATAATTTTTTTTCACTTTGATCTTTTAAAAATAAATTTTCTCATTTTGGTCATAACCTATTAGATTCTTATCACGTTGTTCAAATTTCAATAGTTATCCTTTTGTGAAAATGCCGCATGACATGAATTGACCTAGACTAAACCCCAACTATATTCAAGGACAATCTATACATTATATTATACTTTTCCTTCAGTTTTTCTTCTCTCTCCTACCACTATCAATCACTCGCCATCCTTCACAACCCAACTCCCTTTTTTCATCCACCATATTTTTTCTATCATTCATTCTAAGTGAGTATTTGAGATTTATTTTTTTGTGATTTTATGACTTTTTGACTTTTTTTAGCTAATGTATTTAGAAAGTTGTTTAAAAAAATTCTTATGAATACAAAATTTGATGTGATGTTTAATTTTTTTGTTGACGTCAAATAATTTATTAACTGTTGAACTTTTTTAATCAGAAGGTGATTTTTTTATTCGAAAATGTTATGGACCTAAATAAATTATCAATTTTTCAATCAAACCTCTCACATGGGTGTGAGACCCACACAAATCACATGTGTGTGGGTTCTACACCCATATGAAAAGTTTGATAAAAATGTAATAATTTATTTAGGGTCCTAACATAGTTCTTTTTTCTTTAATTGCCAAACAACCTCTAATAGTCGCACAGACCCAACATCTAACTCCTTGAGACCAATCCTCCCGAGTTTGATTTGCAACCTTTCTAATTCAAAGTGCGAAACAAAAAATGGAACAAGGACGAGGATAGATCTAAGGAGTGTGGGCGGATGCAGTGGCACCCCAAAATTTTTAAAAATTAGGTATATTATATCAGTAATTAATAAAAATAATTTTAAATTGAGTATATTGCACTTTTGAAATTTTAAAAGTTCGCCCCTTCTAAATTATTTACATCACAAAATTTTAAAAAGGGCATTCGTTTGAAAAGTTTAAATTATAATCTTGTTTAGTCAAAAGTCTAAGCTTTGAAGCACTTTGGCCAAAAGGATAAACTTAAGTAAAATGACCAAAATACCTTATATATATATATGATATATATGAATCAGATCATAAAAAACACTCTCTATCACTCTTCCACTTAGGGATGGCAGTTTAAAACCGACCCGATGGGGACCCAATCCCCCAACCCCGAATTGAGTGGTTCTTTTCCAAAAAATACCCCCGACAGGTCGGGGATGGTATTCAAAAATGAATCCCTAGTGATATTTGGGTCGGGGACGAGGATACATGTCCCAACCCCGATTCCAGCCCCGACCCCACCCCACCCCGTTTAGCCCCCGATGTAAAATTACTATTATGCCCCTATTTATATATATATGTGTGTGTGTGTGTGTGTGTGTGTGTTTTTAGGGTTTGGTTGACACACTCACACAAAAAACACAACAGATTCTCTCTCTCTCTCTCTCACTCATACTCTCACTCTCACTGTCTCTATGTTTAGGGTTTCGTCTCTCTCTCTCTCTCTCTCTCTCTCTCTCACACACACACACAACGACGGTTGATGCTCCTCTCTCACCGCCGATCATCTCTCTCTCTCTCTCTCTCTCTCCACTTCATCTCTCCTTATTCCTCATGGCCACCGCCACAACCACCGTCGCAGAAGGTCCGTCTCTCTCTCTCTCTCTCTCTCTCTCTCTCTCTCTCTCCACCACCGAACCCACTGCCACAACAATCGTCGATCTCGCCATAGAGCCTGGTCACTAGCATCGCTCAAATCTATACGAGACGATGGAGGTGTACACAGACGTGTTAGATCTATACTCAGATCTATTATCTCTCTCTCTCTCTCTCTCTCTCTCTCTCTCTCTGATCTGATCCGTGTGTGATGATTGTTGGTATTGTATTGTTGTTGATGATGATTGTTGGTATTGTTATTGAAAACAGATCGTTTTTTTTTTAGAATAATTTTTTTTTAAAATTTAAATATGTATTGTTAAAAAAATAAATTTAATCTGTTTTAATTATACACATATTGATTTGATGATGATAATGAAACATACTGATATATATTGATTTGTTGTTGAACAAAATTCAAAAGAAAAAAAAAAAAAAAAAGCTCGGGGATTTTTCGGGGTCGAGGAAACCCGATCCCCGTTAGGGGATGGGGGTGGGAGGGTGATGGGTTCTCCCGCGGGGGATCGGGGCCGGGGACGAAGATTTTTTAACCTTCGGGGATCGGGGCAGGAAGTGTAATCCTCGACCCCGCCCCGGCCCGTTGCCATTTCTACTTTCCCTCTCTCTCCTCTTTGACATTGCCTCGCTGTTGCCGTTACTGTCGCCGCCACCAACCTCCTACCACCGACTCTAACCATACCTCCGTCACCTATGTCTACACTAGTGTTCTTAGATTTCTCTCTCCATCTTCTCTTCCTTTCTCTCGCCACTACATTCGTTGTAGCCATCGTTTCCGGCGGCAGCACCTCAACCTTCTCCGAAACCCTCTCATATCTGCTACCACCGAAGTAAGATCTGCAGTTGCGTTGTCATCGTGAAGAACTCGCTGTCATCGAAACCATATCTCCAAAACCCACTGTCATCGTTGTGCCGTTAGTGATAAGGCGGTCGAGGCATCGGCATCAATGTCATTCACCCAACCATCCACTTCTGATCCAACAAATAGTGCCAACGATAGCTCCTCCTTCATTTCAGACAACTCTTATCAACCACCAATGCTGGTGACGCCTTCTCTCTCTATTTCCTCTCTGTTCTCTCCGTCCCTCCCTCCTCTCTAGATTCTACTGTTTGTTTTTGGCGCAACTTATCTATTGAAACTTATAGAAGTCACTATTTTTGTTAATGGTGTGATTGTGCCAACTACTACACTACACCACTAGAGGCACATTTTAGCAACTCTATTGTTATTTTCAATGATTCATCAAATCGACACTTCTTTCAAAAAAAAATTATTGAAGATTTGAATGAAGTTTTAAGAGTTTTAGACTTTATTCATTTTTACTTAGATCTTTCCTCTCTGTTCTCTCTTTTCCTCTCTCTCATCTCAGATCTCAGGTTTTTTTTTTTTTTTTTTTTTAATGCTTTCATTATGTGTATTGGTTTATGTTGAATGTACTCTATTTTGATACACAGATTGAGCACTAAAGAGAGAGAGGGAGAAAGAGAGAAAGAAAGAAAAGGTATTCTTATATGTGTTTGAATTGTGGAGGAATTGACTTGATTGAGGTTTTGTTTTAGGTATATACTATGGAATGTAGGGTGTTGGATTTCATTGATGTAGAATTTTGATATTTCGGCCAGTAATTGGAAAAGGTCTGGTTTTCTAGAGGAAAGTGAAATTTCGAAGGTGAAACGAGAGGAGAGTGGGGGTGGGGCTGGTGAGGTTGATGTTGATTGTTACGTTGAAGAATTGAAGAGCAGTAATCTTCAAAGTCTTTGGGATATGTCTCCTAAGACTCTGAATTACATTCAATAGTTAGAATCATATTCTTGAATAGAGCTATCCAAATTTGAACTAGTAATAATAGAATTGAAAACAAATTGAAAAGATAAATAGAATTTAAGGAAAAATTGAACAGGTAAATATAATTTAGGGAAAAAATAGAACAGATAAAAAAAATTGAACAGATAAATAGAATTTAGGAAAATAATTGAATAGATAGATATACTTTAGGAGAAAAAATTGAACAAATAAACCAAAAATTTGAACAAATAGATATAATTTTGAACATATATGTAAAAAATTTGAACAGATAGAAAAAAAAAATTTAGCAGATAGATATAAATTTGAATAGATAGTCAAACAAATAAAAAAAGTCAAGGGTAAAATTAAAAACAAAATGTTCTTTAGGATTTCTCACCAAATTATTTTCACAAAACGTGGACCTTTCATCAATAAAAAATATCTCCTGGATCTAATGCCTTATATCCTTCTTAGATCGGATTTATCACCAATTGACCCTTTTAAAAATAGTTTTTAACTCGTGTCTTATCAAATATTGATATATTCTATTTGTTATATGTATTATTTGTTATATTTTTATATTGTTTAGAGTTTTATTATTTGTTACTATTTTTGTTTTTTATTCATATGCCATTGATGATTTTTATTTTTATTTTTTATAAATCACATTTTAATTTGCTTATGTATCATATTTTGCATTCACTATTATTTGTTAATTCTCTATAAATAGAAGTATTGTCTGAAAATAAAAATATTATCTATTTCAACATGACATTCTTAAAAATAAGTTCATAAAATTTAATAGGAAGCTTTTTTGATAAATTCCCTTTCCAAGAGTTTTATTCCATCCAACCCATATTCTTTTTTACTATTCCATTAGGTCCTATTTGAGGTAAGAATACCAAAACACCCTCAATCTCTCCTGCCCCCATTAATGTTGATATTTAATGTTGATTGTCATTATATTTTGGTAATTCCCATGACCATTCCTATTCCCCATATATTCTCTCCAAAAAAATACATTAACTACACACCACTATTTAATGTTGACATATATTATACACAAAAAATTAAACATGGTTCTTTATTTATTGTCATTACATTTTAGTAGTTCTCATGCATCCAAATGTTGACAATACGTGATGACGTAAATGTGAATGTTCACATCAAATGAAGTGAATGTGAATGTTCACATTAGATGACGTTGTGATAAAGGTGCTGTGAAGGTTCACATTAACATTGCATCAAATTACACAACCAAAAGCCTCAACTTTCATTTGAATATAAACATGACTGTACGTGATGACGTGAATGTTCACATTAGATGACGTGAATATGAATGTTCACATCAGATGACGTGATGTGAATGTTGATTGTCATTATATTCATATTAATTTGAAAAGAATTTTTGTCATTGTGTTGTCAATGTAAATATTCATACTAAAACATACGAATGTGAACGTTCACATCATTACATGTTATGTTACGACCCAAACCTACCCCTATGGGTTTAGTGCCGTAACCGGCCAGTAATCCGCGATTACCAAAGGCCTAACTGAACAAAGCAAATAAATGGGGCCAACAAAAGCTAGTATGCAAGAAAACAAAACGTTCAGTAAGCTATGAATTTACATGAGATAAAAGACATTACTATATATACACACATAAATACATGCAAAAGTACAACGAGCTGTTACAAGTTTGTCTAAAAAAACAATCAAAAGGGAAAAGTTACTCCCATCGATATCACTTATAATGCCAGTGACAACCGACCAAAAACACATGAGTGAGTTACAAAAGGGTGAACACTGGCCACTTCAGAACTTAGGTAGATGGGAACCTCATGGTGAGGCTCGGTGGTTAGCTCGACAAAACCAGAGTAAGACCGACGGCAATACGTCTCTTCCTGAGCTGGATCACCTACATGATATGCCAAAATGTGAGCTAGGGCCCAGTGAATAACAACTGAATAAAGAGATTTTTAATGATAATAATAACATAAAATACAACACCAGCTGAGCAGCTTCGTACGACGTTTAAGAGGCATAACATTTCACATAGTATATTCAAAGCAATAAATACAGGCGGTCTAGAAGACCAAACAGACGGTCATGAAGACTGGACGGGTGGTTAGAAAGACCGAACAGACGGTCATGAAGTCCGAAGATCAAAGATGATAGCTATTGCCATATTAAACAGGAGTTCCATGAAATGGAACTGGCAGAACTGTACTCACATGAAGAGGTGCCAGGGTTGTTATAATAAATAATGAAAATTGAGATAGAATTATCATTTAACCACATAAGGAACATATCAGCGTAACGCATAAGTTGAAGTTGAGAAAAGATAATTTAAATCATATATGTTTTGTTATAGTAGTGTTACTCACAGTGGGTTTCGTGATGCAGGTGACTGGAACTTGGTGGTTGACCTACACAGACAAATATCAACGTAGAATGCTTAATTGTCATATATTCAACTTATTGGTTCCTTTACTTAGGAATTGAGTAGCCTAAATGTTGTTAACTCCTGCTAAATGTTCATGCAATGCACATGGACAATAATTACGGGTATAAAACATGCTAACGGAGGCCCGGGAATAGGGTAAACGAAGTAGAAAAGTGAAACCGAAGTCGCCAGACAGCCACATGTGCGGAGCCCCTTGGCCGCACGTGTGCCGCAAAGTGCTTTATTTCAAAATACTTCCAGCACCTCTCCCTGTTTTCCACACGTGCGAGCCTACTCGCCGCACGTGCAGGATCCCCAGCCGCACATGTGGTTCTGGGTCTTCCAGAACCGAAATTTTGCTCTGCTTTTGTGGTTCCAAGTCCCTCCAAATCAAACCCAAATTCACTCAAATTAAGGGCCAAAACTTAACAAACATGATGTACAAACAATTTCCAAGTTCAACTCAAAAATAGGGCTTCAAATTCAAACTCAAGTTCTACAACCTCATTAACAACTTCAAAATTAGATGGAACTCTATGTTTCAACAAAATTATGGACATCTAACTTAAAGTCAAGCAAGATCAAATAGATGAGCTTTATCTATATCAAGATTTGAAGAATTCCTTTTATTATTCTCCTTATATTCTAAGAATTCAAGGTGGAAATTAGTTCTTATGCAAGAGATTAGAAAGAATTTGTACCTCCAGAAGTTAGTTTAGTCAAGTTGCCTCAAGATCTCCTTTACCTCCTTCACTTCTCTTCTTGTTCCCTAGAACTCTCTCTCACACTCTCTATTTTCTCTCCCTCTTTGAGTTCAACATAGGTGTAAGTATATATATATAGAAAAAGTATAAGCATCTATATCTAATTTACTTAATTAATTTAATTAAATTAGAAACACACCCATCAAATGTTAACTGAACCCTTCCTTTTCCAATTATGGTGAATTAGGCTCTAACCACCTAGTCCATTAGTTACTACATTACCTTACGATTTAACGAATCAGACAGGTCTTTTCATAAAAGAGCATATCTGTTAACAAACGTGACGCATATAAATAAGTATATAAAGCACGGATAAAGACATAATTAAAATTAACCATAAAAGTAACAAGTAGGTGAGAGGCAGGTGTTACATGTTATGAATAAGAATGTGTTGTCGATTAAAAATATAATGAACGTTATTTTTAATGTGTTATCAATTAAAAATAAGAAGGTTCACATATTGTGAACGTTCACATCATTACATTAGATGAGAGAGAATTTTTCGAAAAGGCATTGTGAACGTTCACATCAGATAAGAGAGAGTGTTCACATTATTTTTAATGTGTTGTCAATTAAAAATATATTCACATTATATAATAATATAAAATAATAACATCAATGTTATTTAATTTGTGTATGAAATTTCCTATGCCTTGATCATTTCCCTTCTCTCTCCTCCCACAACATTAAATATCAACATTAAATATCAATATTAAATATAAGGGTATAAGAGTCTAAGAAAATAGTGTAAATCAAGAAAAATAACTTTATTGATAAAAGTATAAATACATGAGACTAAGTAGGTTAAAAAATTTCTTCATGAACTTCTTGGATTAGAACAATTCTAAATGGGATTTATCAATAAAAATGCCAATTTAATACTACTTATTGATATAGATTATCATTATACTCATAAAAACATACAGTTCAATTATAAGAATTTTCAAAACTAAATTGCATAATAAGATGAAAAATGATTTTATAACAAGTTATTTGATCATATTTATTGTGAAATATATTACTTAAGATTTTGATGTCGAGCCTATCATAAATGTTTTTATATATATATTATAAAAAGTGGCGATTACAATATTTCTAAATAGTAATTTTAATAAATGAAGACATAGTTAATATTTTTGTTAAGTTAATACAAACAAAAGAAATATATTCAATGATATTTTTGTTCTCAATTATGTTGATAAAAAAAATATCCGATTAATACTAATATTATTCATTTTTTTTGTGTCGATATAAATCAAATTTTATAATAATTTTTTTCATTGAAAAATTACATGTGGTTTTACCTTCCTCCCAAAGCTCGTATCCTCAATCAATAAGTGATCATTTTTATTTTAGATAAAAGTGAAAGATAACATATTTTAGGGGTGAAAGAATAATTTTATCCTACATTTTAATGCGTGGCCAGTTGAGTCCTCCCTTATTTGTTAGTTTCTAGTCCTTTTGTCCCTACTTTTCCAATCAAAAGGTACTATATATATGTTTGTGTCTGAGACCATTATGGCAAGGATTTGAAAGCTCTACTCTAGTAAGAGGCTCAAAGATGAGCAGAATGTTGGAAAATTTGAATTTAAATTTACTCCAATGGTTATATCTCTTGAGATAGAAGGGTGTGTTCTTTTGAAGGGTCACAACCTTTCTAAAAAGTCACATAGAAGTTTATAAATTCCATCTCCCTCACTTCAATTTAGATAGAAAATTGTCATTTTCTTCTTCACTTTGCATTTATTCTTCATATTTCCTGAGTCGTATTTTCCTATAAAGAGAGTACATACACAGCGAAGTTCGCTAAGCTTGCAATAGTAGTGCTGCTAATGCAAGACATTGATCGTTGTATCCTAGAAGATAGATGTCCATTGAATCCTAAGCACTAGTGGGAGGATGAATCTGTCTTAAGGAAAGAGTGTCACACACTCGACTCAATCAGGTTTTATCTGTTCCTAGCGGATGGGACGCCGGCATATTCACGCGGACTCAACGGAGGTCCAACTTCGAGTTTTGGAATGCCGACTTGGAGATTGGGTCCACCGCTTCTTTGTCTCTCTCTTCATTACATTTTGTATGCTGTAATTGGTTCAGTTTTTGGTTTTTGGTGGGTCAATATACTTTGGCTAGTGATGTGTTAATGCTTTTTAACCCGTCGTTGGAAACGGAGAAACCAATAACAACTTTCAAATTATAATAATTGTTTTATGGTTTCAAGAGTTGTGACTTTTGTGATACTTATGCTTTGTTAAAGGCAGTTTGTAACTATTCTAGAAACAGAAAAATGCTATTGTTTTATCTACCTAGTTCTTTAAGACAAATTTCAGACTGATGCTTATAACTAGATTTGTTCTGATAGAATTTGTATATTTTTCTTGGGTAAAGTTTATTTGTTACCAAATTTTCATCTGTGTAATACATTTGGTATGTATATGTGGCCTATGCTTTAACGTGATTCTTTCAAAAGATGGAATTATATATATTTTGGAGATAAAAAAAGAAAAAAAAAGAAAAAGAAAAAGATTCAATTTCAATTTGATTGATTGCATTGTAATCAAAGGGTCCATCACACAACAATTGCAGGTAAATTCAGAATAGGAAATTTTTTCCTCTGGACAATTCATTTGTTGTCTATGGTCATGAATCTGGTTTGGTTATGGGTATTAGAAAAATGAAACATGATTTTGATTATTTATTATATGGGTTCAAAACATATATACATTTGGTTTTTTTTTTTTTTTTAAACCATAAAATGTACTAGCCCGCCATGGGTAAGGATTAGTGCTGGAGTAGGCGATTGCGAATCGTCACTATGTTTCATCAAATGAACAGGGAGGCTGGGCTGAATTCAAATTCTTAATTTGTAATAAGAGGACGTAAGGGTTTGTTTTTGTAACTGTTAGTGGTGAGGGGGTTTGACATGGTGATTTAATATAAACGTATTAAATTTTAATCAACATGAAACAAGATATATATGTATGCATTTGATGAAAGTCAAATTGTCAAATATTAGTATTTCATGTTTTGAAATTATTTTGTTATTGATCAATTTTGAATTTATGCCATAAAAGAAACTGTTATGCCCTTTAAGGTTTGTTTTCTCTATTGCATAATAGAAATAATTTTTGTAGTGCATGGTCTTGTTTTGACGCTTATGCTGTCAAAGACCAATGTATTGTTTGGCAGTAACGTTAACCTAGTAGGTAACTAGATTTCGTTTTAAAAAACTTAACTGCAAATGGGCCCAAATATATGCTTTGTTATATCTATGGGTCAACCTATGGTTAAGTTGGTGCAGTTTAATTTTTTGGTCCATCTTTGACTTTTTGGTTTAATTTTTTTTCCCCGTTTGTAGCCTTATGGGTTGGCCCCATTGTTATGTTTATTTAATTTAGAATCCTTGTTTTGGATTTAAGAAAAGACCCACAAGAGTTAGTATCTATTATTTGGGGAAGTTTCAAGAATGTATTTTAAAATCAAATTATAAAAGTCTAGAAATTATTTTTGGTTTGTGATCTCTTGAAGTTGAGAAAATATAGAGTATATGTTATATACTTGGTAAATTTTCTGAATAAATAATTTTTTTCTAAATAAATAATTTAGAATTTCTAATTTATGTAATTTGTATTTGAATGGAAATTTTATGTTGATTGGTCAATCTATGATTCAAAACAAATACAATCACAATTTAATTGGAAGTAGTTTGAGGCATCTTTTGTGTTGTTTATTATTTTTTAATAATCAATTGAAAGTTATTTTTAAAGTAACTTTAAATTTTGTGAGATAGGATGTCTTCAATCTTTATTTCACTTGTGTGGTAGACTTGGTTAACCATGAATCATGTTCTTAATGTGGGAATTTATCTTTTGAATTAAAAGAGATAATTCCATTTTTGTCCCATCTATATATTTATAAGTTATTATTTGTGACTGTGTCACTTGTCTGGAAATGAATCATGTTGTTTGTGCTAATTTATGTATTATCACAAATGTGGGGGAGAGAGATTAATGGGAAAATTATGCAGTATGATTGACTTGTTAATCTTGTCCATGTCTATATATGTTGTAGAGTTGACAATTAATATCAATTTGGTTTGTGGTGTATTATAAATGGATGTCAATTATTTATCAAAGTGTTGATAAAAATGTGAACCTATGTGTTTTGACATAAGAAGAATTCTAACTATTCTTTGGAATAATGACTAAAATTGGTATGGCGACTGATCCGTAATGAAATATTATATAAATTGAAATATTTCATGGGTAAAAGACACTTTGGTAATTGCCGATATAGTCAACAATACTGGATAAGACAAATAAGATGTAAATGTATTTATACAGTGATATTTAAATTCCATGTTGAGATTGGAATTAAGGGTTGCAGTAAACAAAAAGAAATTAATCATGGCTAAAGAAATGTTATTTGACAAAGTGTTGTGTCCACAACCGATGTTAATCATTTCTTCTTTGTACTGCAAAAGCAAGTTATGAAGTCTAATTATATTTTAAACAAATTAGTATTGTGATTATATTCACAAAGCAATTTACATCTTGTTATTTAGTTCAAGCATGCCAATTAATGATATATTCTGATTTATCTAAGAATTGTGGGGGTGTATTTATTATACACCAGCAAGAGAAATTAAGTTTCCTTGGAATGCTTAAAATGTGGGGGTGCTTGGAGGATTTTACCAAAGTAACGGTTCCGATTGTAGGTCCACAAAAAATCTCAATTCTTTCTATAGGACAAAGTTGGAGTAGAAGCAAAAATGGTTTCATTAACTCCTAAGGAACAACTCTATGTTTATTATTTAAATTTGAAAATGGGAGTGACATAGAGTAACGATAAGTCTCGATGTAATCAAAGACTTAATACCGTAGGACATTTGCTTTCAGTTATGAATATTGTTTAAGGAAAATATAATGGATCCACTAATGATATATAATTGAGAAGGTCAAACGAAAAATAGCAGCCGCTAAACAAAAAGTTTGACCAAAGAGCAAATGAGGGAAAGTTCATCGAGGGGAATGTGATTAAAGCCTATTATACCAAAGTCATCATAATGGTAACCCTACTTAGATGACTGGAGATCCCAAGAACTAAGTTCAAAGGGACAACTAAGTTATGTGTGGCTCGCCAAAAATCACTAAAGGAGTCTATCTCCTATCCATTCCTATGATGAGAGTGATATCTGCAACATGTGTTGTATGTAGGGGATTTAGGGTAAGCTATACTTTTAATGATCACTTATATCTTGAAAAACCTAGAGGGGTATTTTTCAAGAGGAGTATATAAGAGACTTGAAATAAGGATCACCTATATGAGTGTGAGGGGGCCGCTTCTATGAGAATTGATAAGGCTAATTTTTCTAAAGCACTCATGAAACACCAGGACTTGCCCAAGGCCAAAACGGGCACAACCGTGAGAATTAAGCTGTGTTTGGAGATATTCTATATGAATTCTATTGTCTTGACTTACACAAACGGCTGAACAGTTCAAGACATCATGTCCACTGATTAGCTAGTAAGTCCGATAGGCTTTCACTAGGGAAGGTTCAAAGCTAAAAAATACCTATCCCGATGCAGGGTATTTCCTTAATGTGCTCTCTCTTTGTCTGCATGTTGTTGCATGTCCTTTCCGTAAATTTCATTCATGTGGGGGATTGTTGGAAAATTTGAATTTAAATTTACTCTAATGGTTATATCTCTTGAGATGGAAGGGTGTGTCATTTTGAAGAGTCACAACCTTTCTGAAGAGTCACATAGAAGTCTATAAATTTTATCTCCCTCAGTTCAATTTAGATAAAAAATTGTCATTTTCTTCTTCACTTTGCATTTATTCTTCATATTTCCTGAGTCTAATTTTCCTATAAAAAGAGTACATACACACGAAGTTCGCTAAGCTTGCAATAGTAGTGCTGCTAATGCAAGACATTAATCGTTGTATCCTGGGAGATAGATGTCCATTGAATCCTAAGCACTAGTGGGAGGATAAATCTGTCTTAAGGAAAGAGTGTCACACACTCGACTCGATCATGTTTTATCTGTTTATGTACTGTAAGTTTTATCACATTATTATGTTGATTTATTTCAGTTTTTGGTTTTGCCCAAAAATCGTTTGCATAATTTTAAATTATATTTTCCATATAGTTTGGTATTATTTTTCTAACATAGAAAACCTAATAACCAACTACTCTTCTCTCTCTTCTTCTTCATTTTCTTTGTTCTCTCTCCAAGTAACCTGTTCACTAAAATGGCCATGGCTCAGCATAACACAATCCCAATGAATGTAGGGGTGGTTCTTGACATGAATAAATGGGTTGGGAAGATGGGTCTGAGCTGTATCACCATGGCTCTCTCAGACTTCTATGCCTGCCATGGCCACTATAGGACTAGGCTTGTCCTTAACACCAGGGACTCCAAGAAAGATATTGTTGGTGCAGCTGCAGCAGGTTCCCTCTCCCTCTCTCTCTCTCTCTCAACTTGAAACAGTTCCAAAATAAATAAGACACAAAACACAAATGGTATGTTTGGTTTGTGTTTTGAGATAAATTTTTTAAAAAAAGTTTTGGAGAGAGAGTTTAGAAGTTTTTTTGGTTTGTTTGATTGTATATTTTAAAAATAGTTTTGAAGTTTTGGATGATTTGATATTTTGTTGTAATTGAGTAGATGTGTGTGAGAAAAAAAGTAATTGAGAAAGAGAAAGGAGAGAGAAAAAATGATTGATTGATGTGTAATAGAAAAAGATGTAATTCTTATAAAAAAAAGTTTGAGAAAATTTGTAACCAAACTTGTTTTTGAAAATTTTCTTCCAAAAACATGTTTTAAAACACAAATCAAACACACCCAAAATGAAACACATATCTATGTTCGGGAAGTGGATTTTGGGATTTTTTTGGCTAAAATAGTCACAAAAAATAAAATAGGCTTTTTAGCCCAATAAGACAAAACATCACATATAATCCATAATCATTACATTATTTCTCTCACAAAAAAGTCAAAAAAGTGAAAAATTCTTTCCAAACCAGGCTGAAATAGCCACACACACACACAAAAAAAAGTCAAAAAACCTACCCATAACAGGTTCTCCTTCTCTCTCTCTCTCTCAACTTGAAAGAGTTCAAAATAAATAAGACACCAAACACAAATGAAACACATAATAAGTGAGAATTGATTAAATTTTATAAAATTTATTAATACTACTACTTTTAAAAAATATTATCCATTCAGGTACGTTGTTTGTTTGATTTGGCAATTAATTTATATATTCTTACCTTCATTGAAAACATGTAATAGTTAAACTCATCCATCAATTACTAGTGGAGTTCCCAATCTTTTCGCATAGTAGTAATTTAGAAGTTGTTTGGGGTGTCTTAAATAAATGTATTTTTTAATTTTTTTAGATTAAAAAGTTGAGGAAAAAAATATGGTTGTTTGGGATAACTTTTTAACTTTTTATGAAAAAATGTGTATTAAAAAATTGTATAAATTAGTGTATAGGACAAGATTGTGAGGAAATAGGCGGTACGGTGAGATAATAATTGAGGACAGCGTACTCGACGAGTTCTACACATTCAATAGTTCGGATTATTAAAACGGGATCCGTGATGGCCCCTACAGGCCGAACATCACCGTGTTATTTGTGCACCTAAAACCGTGCAATTTTTCTCAAAAGTCATCTCCGCCTGTTGGACCGCAGAGCTGTTTGAAATGTAATTATGCGTTAAATTAATTTTTCAATATATTTTTTTGGTGAATAGTGATAATTTTTTAACTTTTGGAGTAATTTTTTAACTTTTTGTCTTTTTCAAGACATGCCAAACTTGGCCTTAGAATATTAGCAATATTATAAATTCAAAAAACTATTTATTTATATTTTTGAATAATTAACATTGATATTTTTCAATATTTTTTTGAATAAAATTTCTAAATTATAATATTACTATTTTTCAATTACTACGCGCAGTCATTGTTTGGTAGATTCACTTAGGATTAGAGACAAGTCCGCCATAGCGTTGGAGAAGTTTTGGAAAAGTCTCATTTTTTTCTTTTTTATAATAACGTCTCGTTTGAGAAGTTAATATTTTAATCAAAAAATTAAAAACTTATTAAAAAAGTCAAAAAGTTTATAACATACACTAAAAAGTTAAAATTTTATTTTTTTCTCTATTTTTTACACATTTTTCGTAAAAACTCAAAAAATTATCCCAAACATACTAATTTTTTTACTTCATATTTTAATTAAAATGTCAAAAAATTATTAAAATAGCATGTTCCTAAATGTATCAAGAAAAGTTTGTTTGTTTGGTAGATTCACTTAGGATTAGAGATACGTCCGCCATAGTTTTGGAGACGTTTTGGAAAAGTCAACTTTTTTTTCTTTTTTATAATAAGTTCCAAGAAAATAATATGGTACACCATATAATACACACTCTTCTTATAATTAAATAAAATAATTTTATAATTTCATATATTTTTAGAATCATAATTAAAAAATAATATTTTAATTAAATATCACATAACATATAACCAAATATCTCATGAGTTATAGTAATAGAAAAATTAATCATAATTAAAAAAGAAAATAATATAACTAAGAATATATATAGTACATTCCTTTCATGGAATCTATATAGTAAACTCTTGAATAATGGTTGGGACCACTAAAGTTGCAGCTCTAAAGCTGCACTGATAAGGGGTCATGCTGTGGGTTCCACCTTGATGTGATAATTTGAACTTTTTTTTTTTTTTTTTCTTATATTTCCAGTTCATTAAAACTGACATATTAGTACTCTTAAATTAGTGATCTCTATCACCACTGTAAACTCTTCCCAAGTTTTCAGTGATGTTTTTGTCCAATCCAAAATTAACAATTGTTCCTTGACTAGTTTAACACCTTATCCAGCTGTCATTAACAGAAACTGAAAAATAAATAAATAAAAAATAAAAATAAAAATAAAAATTATATATATAATTAGAAAGCTTGGATGCCGATTAGTGGCTACATGTATATTTTCTCATTTTCCATTCTATGGCTTGTGCTCTAATTTTAAGTATCAAGTTTTTTTTATCTTTAAAAATAAAAATTTTATTATAAAAAATATCAACATAGTACTTTTTGGTCTCCTAGTTTTGTCCCTAAAAATAGAACGACAGCACATTTTGTAATTAAGACATTCGTTCTTAAATTTTTATTTCTAAATTCTTAGTTTGTTGTAGTGAGTATATGCTTTTTCAAATAATATTGTACTAATATAAAAAGCTAAATGTACAATTAATTAAATAAAAAATTGAAGAATAGTACTTTAGTGGAAATGGTTTAAAATAACGATTGAAATCGTGGAGAAGGAAAGACCAAAAAAAAAAAAAAAAAATCAATTGATAATAATGAGTGAATAATTTTGTTATCTAAGTTCTATTATTAAACAAGGATGAAATGTTTAAAAAATTGAAGATGATATGACTCATGAATCAAAGTAGTTTGTATTAAGTGATGAAATGTTTCAAACATATCACATGATGGATGAATAACAATAAAATTATAATTAAAATTTTATCAAGTATTTATATAGATGTTGATGTTTCGTGGAATAGAATATTAAATAATTAAGAAACAACATATTTTCACAAAATAAATATAATTGATGTGGGAATCTTAAGTTAGATGTGTAGTAATTTTTAAAAAGAGTTGCATGATGTAAATGAAAGTTTTAGGAAGTCAAACAGATCTAACTTACGTGGATGTGGCAGTAGAAATTATATCAATTTCTTTATTTTAATTAAGCATATACCTTTTAACATGGTGATATGGCAACAAATAATTTATATAATTAATTTCACACATGGAAACACAAGATTTAATTTAACTTAATTACATAATTAATAGATCATTTAATTCATGAGTCGATCAACATCAATTTCAAAATGTGGTCAAAGATAAGACTATGCATGATAGTACTCTTACAAATTAAAAATAACAAATTCCTGGACACGTGAACTCTCTAATTGTATTTGTAGGTAAGTCATTTTCAAAAATTAGGATATTGTATAAACTATGCTTGTTGGCTAAGAAAAGTTATCAACAATAAGGGTGAATGGCTTTACCCAGTTAACTCGTTTAGTAATGGGAAAGTTTGAGTTCTGAGAAAAATATATAAGAAAATGACTCAGAATGAATGATAAATCAAATATGCATATTTAAAATTGTTATTGTGGGCATAAATAATCTTGGCCATTGATCAAGAATTTCGGGTAATATTTGATTTTTATATATTTTTATATTTTTTATATACCCATGTTTTGGTTATAGGATTATTTTGGGAAGATGGTTAAAAACCATCTTTAAATTTTTGACATATTTTGAATTATATCATCTCTTTTACTTTATTACACATTTTTTCAAAAAAAAAAAAAAAAAACTAAATAAAATCAAAAAAATTAATTTTTAACTATCTTCCTAAAATAATCCAGATGTTAAAGAGTCAAGAAAAAAAGTCTTCATTATTATTAATCCATATTAAAAATAAATTAGTATACTATTCTTAACCAATAATACTTGAGGCCTCCACAATTTTCGTCTCCCACAAATCCCAATTGATTCATGACCACACATTATTTTTATTTTTTTTTTTCTTTTTTCTTTTCTTCTCTCTGTCACAAATGTGCTGGGGGTGCTGGAACATGACCCATTCTTAACATAT
Organism: Camellia granthamiana; assembly: GCA_036172215.1. NCBI lineage: Eukaryota > Viridiplantae > Streptophyta > Magnoliopsida > Ericales > Theaceae > Camellia > Camellia granthamiana. Next base: position 4,099,543 of record CM069916.1, on the reverse strand, counting down.
GAATAGAAAATTTAGGACCCACACGGTGTAAGAAATAGGTACATGATTGGTTTGATAAAACTGAGGGTTATTTGGAAATAAATTATTTTAATAATTATTTGCTATTTATGAAAAATGTGTAAAAAATTGAAGAGATGATATGATTCAAATAAGAGGTGATATAATTAAAATAAGATAAAAAGATAATAAATACTATTTTAGATTGTTCCCAAACAATCCCCAAGTAAAAACTAATACAAATATATAAGAAAAACTATTCAATCTTCTAATTTTGCCCTCCCAAATTCCACCCCTAACCATATGGAATTAGAGAGGGCTAAAAGATGAGAGGAGAGAAATATGAGACCGCTTCATATGGGTCTTAACCACTCATTAGAGAAGGAATTAAAGGAACAAAATTAGAGGGATGTAGCATTGCTCAATATATAATTTATCCCATAATCAAGTGATAAATTATTACTTGGAACTATATTTTTTTTAATCTTATTAGATCTTTTTCTGGCCCATTTATCAATTATTTTCTCTTTAGTTTTCATTAATCCGACACAATTTTTTGGGTTATTTTCATGTTTTTGAACTTTTTTTTTTTATTGGTATTGCGAACTAATCCCTAGGGGTGCACAGGCCCTCGGTAAAGAGTTTCTCGCAAGTGCACTGTGGTTAATTGAAAAAAAAATTTCCAGTCTAATGGCCTCAAAAAATTGTTACCACCTAAAAGGTTTCGATCCCTAAATTTTGAAGGGAGCACACCTCCAAGACCCAAGGTCTTACCACTAGGCCAACGATTTGGGAATATGTTTTTGAACCTTTAACTCTCAAATTGCAATAAAACAACCTTTATACTATGGGAGAATGTCCATATTTGAATGCATATATATTTTTAAGGAGGAATGCACATATATTAAACTTTGCATTTATGTATACACATAACTTAATTAAAAATTAGAAAACATATAAATTCTCACCATTCGAATTGTCAAGGCAGATGGCTTTCATTTGAGAAACAATTATTTCAGTATAATGCGTGATAATATGTTAAAACTCATCTAATATTATTGTAGCACTAAACTATTTTTCTTCCATCAAAAAATTTTTAAAAAAAAAGGAAAAAAAAAACTATTTTTTCCAAATCAAGCTAAGAAAATTAGGGTTTGGTGGTTTTGACGGTGAAGAAGATGTTAAGTTTGACAACTGGATGGGGTGCTTTTAAATACACACAATAATACATGTAAGGATTGTGAAAACAAATATGATATGTGTATTGTTTGGGTACTCCCAAATAATCCAAAAAGTCAAAAAGTTACTCAAAAAGTTAAAAAGTTAACACTATTCACCAAAAGTCAACAATTACGACTGCACAACTTCCAATTCAAATTTTCCTCTAAAAACCAATTTTCACAATTTTTTATTACACATTTTTCATAAAAAGTCAAAAAGTTAACCCAAACATCCATATTTTCAACCTCAATTTTTTAGTCAAAAAAGACAAAAAGTACACTTATTTAGTCTTCCCAAACTTGGCCTTAGTATCCGGTTGATGTTAGTCATAAATAAGATGGACCCAAATGCAGGCTATAGGATGCAAACAAATGAAATTACATTTCAATGAATTAGTTAATGTAAAACAGTTGGAATACTGAGCCCATCAATTTCACAAATAAAAGTCAACAAAATTTTGGGATTCAAAGGAGGAGCTTGAATTTGAATTGGTCAAAATTTAGAACCCCAAAAAGAAAAGCCAAAAAGAAATAATAATAATAATAATAATAATCCAAAAGGGAGAATAGTTAGAGCTAAAATTCAAAATAATTGAAACTTGCAACTTAAAAATTTGGAAAATTAAACCAGATTTTGATTTGTCACCTTGACTTGTACTATCTTTTTCATAATCACCGTATACTTATTTTTGACAATGTGACAATTTATGATTCATATTGGACCTTCACAGTTAGTCCTAAGATCGAAAAACTAACACTCAAGCCTTACCCAACAGCTTCGACCCTAGACGAGCAAATGGCCCGGCCCACCGGGGCTAAACCCAATAGGCTGTCTTTTTCGTTTTATTTTTAATTTTCTGTTTGGTTTGCAAACTGGGCCAGTAGACCGTCTCCCACTGTCCAACAGACAAGGAAGATTTCAACACGTAGGGCTAGGACCAGCCAAAGCCTTATTTAAGTTGAGCGACGAGCCTTCAGTCCAAATGATGGCCACTTAATCTATAGATTCTAATAATTTTCCTGTAAAATGCAGCTCTAGACCTGCTAAAAAATGTTGAAGTGCAAACTATCATAGGACCAGAAACATCTATGCAAGCTGACATTGTAATTGATCTTGGAGAGAAAGCTCAAGTACCCATAATTTCATTTTCTGCAACAAGCCCTTCTCTCTCTTCAATTTGGAGTCCATACTTTGTCCGAGCCACCCAAAATGACTCATCTTAAGTGAAAGCCATAAGTGCTATTGTTCAAGCCTTTGGATGGAAAGAAGTTGTTCCAATTTATGTGAACAATGAGTTTGGGGAAGGCATTATACCATATTTGACCGATGCGTTGCCAGACATCGACACACGTGTCCCTTACCGAAGTGTCATTTCTCCGTTAGCCACAGATGATCAAATTGTTGAAGAGCTTTCAAGTTAATGACAATGCAAACTAGAGTTTTCATTGTGCAACAATGAATCCAACTTTGGCCTTGCGGCTTTTCATTAAAGTGAAAGAGGTTGGAATGATGAGCGAAGGCTACGTTTGGATCATAACCAATGCAATGACAAACGAGTTGAGTCTGATGGACAAAAACTGCAAAAAATTATGTTCCAACAACCAAATAGCTTCAAGATTTCACCGTTCGTTGGAAAAGAAAGTATTAACAAGACAATCCTACCATGCTTCATGCCCAATTGAATGTTTTTGGACTATGGGTATACGATGCTACAACTGCACTAGCCATTGCAGTTGAGCAAGCCAGTGGTACAAACAGCAGGTTTCGAAAGGCAAACATTTCAAGAAATTCAACAACAGACCTCGAAACTTTTGGAGTGTCCCAAAATGGTCCAAAGCTTCTCCAAGCTCTACTAAATACTAAATTTAGAGGCCTCAATGGGGATTTCCATATAGTTGATGGGCAGTTTCAATCATCAGCATATCAGATAGTCAATGTGATTGGCAATGGGAGAAGAGGAATCGGATTTTGGACAACAGAAAATGGAATTGTTAGACATTTAAATGTCAAAAGTACTAATTCCACTTCAAATGCGAATCTTGGACCTATTATATGGCCAGGTGACACTACATCTCCTCCCAAAGGTTGGATAATTCTGACAAATGGAAAGAAGTTGAGGATAGGGGTACCAGTGAAAGACGGTTTTAGTGAATTTGTGAAGGTAACACCAAATCCGGGAACTAACACAGCAACAGTCACTGGATACAACATAGATGTGTTTGATGCTGTAATGGCAGTATTACCATATGCAGTTCCTTATGAATATGTTCCATTCGGAACTCCTGATGGTAAGAGTAATGGGACTTATAATGACATGGTGCATCAAGTGTACCTTGGGGTAAACTCTCTCTTCTCTAATGTTTAAATGTATCGGTATTTCTTTCATTAGTAGTAACAATGTTGTTTTATGTTTATTATGAATAGAAATTGGATGTTGTGGTTGGAGATACTACTATTATTGCAAACAGGTCACAATATGTGGACTTCTCATTGCCTTACACCGAGTCTGGCATATCTATGATCATGCCAATTAGAGACAACAGGAGGAAAAATGCATGGGTGTTCTTGAAGCCATCAACATGGGAGCTTTGGGTGACAAGTTTTTGTTCCGTCATGTTCATAGGGTTTGTGGTTTGGGTTCTTGAGCATCGGATAAACGAAGACTTCAGGGGCCCTCATTCCCATCAGACGGGATCGATCTTCTGGTTTTCCTTCTCAACCATGGTTTTTGCACATAGTAATTTCTCTTGCCTCTCTTTAGAATAAAAATAAATAAATAAAAACACAAGCTTTGCCTATGATTTTCTAAAGCTAAAATATTATTTTCATAATGGCATGGGATTTCAAGACAACATGCTATAGAACAACAAAAATTTGAAGGAAATATGTCAAATTACTGCTTTATATGGCCTAATTGCATGTGTTGCATACTCGAATTATCAATATTTGGAGTCATTTCCCAATAAAAAAAAATCCACAAACAGTCCATGAGATTATAACTATTGAGTAAATTTCAAGATGGATTTCCAATGTTAACTTTATATTGGAAATAAACATATAGAATTCGCATTGATGATTCAACAATCACAAATTTTATTTTATTTTTTTTATCAGAGGAGAAGGTTGTGAGCAACTTAGGTAGGTTTGTGGTGATCATTTGGTGCTTTGTTGTCCTAATCCTGACTCAAAGTTACACGGTAAGCTTAACTTCAATGCTAACAGTTCAACAACTTACGCCAACTATTACTGACGTACAAGAACTTATAAAGAACCAGGAAAATGTAGGCTACCAAAAGGATTCTTTTGTTTGCCAACTTCTAAAACAAATGGGATTTGATGACACCACACTTAAGGTATATGGCTCTCTAGAGGAATTAGATGAACTCTTCTCAAATGGGAGCAGAAATGAGGGCATTACCGCTGCTTTTGACGAAATCCCATGCATGAAGCCCTTTTTCGCCAAATATTGCTCTAAATATACAATGGTCGGACCAACATATAAAACCGATGGCTTCGGCTTTGTAGGTAACCTATATCTCTCACTCTTTACCTATGTTTGGTTCAAAGATTTGGAAAGGGGTTTGGAAATGGGAAGAGAAAAGACGTGTAAAATTAGGTGAATAATTATAATTATTTTAGTCATATTTCACCTACATTTCCCTTCCTTTCTCAAATCCTTTGAACCAAACATTTCACAGCCTAAAAGTTTCTTGAGGGTGTCCATCTAATATATTTCATGACCTACAGGTCTTCCCAATTGGTTCATCACTATTACATGATGTTTCAAGAGTAGTCCTAAATGTAACTGAATGAGATAAAATGGTAGACATTGAGAGAAAGTGGTTTGGGCAAACCAATTGCCCAGATTCAAGCACCTTGGTTTCTTCCAACAATCTAGGCCTCGAGAGCTTCTGGGGTCTTTTTCTAATTGCCCAGGATTACTTCACTTTCAGCTTTCATAATATTTGCTGTTGTGTTTGTGCATAAGCATAAGCATGTACTATTAAGGAGATTTGATCCTAATGCCTCAATATGGGAAAGATTGTGGAGCAAGCTAGACATTTTGACAACAAAAACCTATCTTCTCATACTTTCAGAAAGAGTGAACCACGAGACAAAAGTGGTATCGACATTGTGGGTAGTATGGCACCACAAACCTCTCCTAATGTTAATGGCCCTACAATTCCATCAAGCTTCTCATTTCATGCCACCCCCAATTGTAACTGTCCGCCACGTCCATCGACTTCTTCGAACCATACAGATGGGAATTTTTCTTTTTTCGAAGGAACTCCTTCTCGTGAATATGGAGATCCAATTTTGCAAAGGCAAAGAGCACAAGAGATGATGCCGTACATTGAACTTGCTAATCCAATTAGGATACACAGCAAGTATTGAGTCCACAAATGAAAACCATTGATATTAATGTATAATGATGGTGTTGCCATATCTGATTGTATATTAATGTTGCAGTTGTACCTATGCATTCTGATTAAAACATAGTTAATAACCTAATTGATCTGTGTTATTAGGAGTTATGCTAGGGATCCTAAATAATTTATCAAATTTTCTACTAAACCTTTTACATGTGGATTTGTGTGGGTCCTACACCCATGTGAGAGGTTTGGTAGAAAATTTGATAGATTATTTGCAATCCATAGTATTTTTCGTACTCTAAAACATATATGCATCGGAATTTATGCCACTTGTCTAGAAAAGTAGAACTACTTTTTTAGGTAAAGTTATTATAGATTTTCAACCTTTTTCAATTTTTTGGGCCCCATATCCCTTTGTATATATATGCCCATCATGATCCTTCTACATTTCAGTCCCTAAAACATCTTGGCCCTTATGGGTCCATACAGCTATTTCTGGATAAACTAACCAAAACACAATTATCGCTCATTGTTTTTGTTGGTGACAGCCGCTGAATTGAATAAATTATAATTAACAGATCGATTTAATTTTTTGTGTGCATGAAACACACAAAATATCTGAAGTCGGATACCTATGATGAGCTTTACAAGCCCAAACAATACCCTCTTCCAATTCAGTTTATGGACCGGATGAATCCACCTCCTTCTAGAACATTGTAACATAACGCGTTTCCATTATATCTTTGAACATCCTCTACAAGCATTTAGCCTTCCTTTTGGAAAAGGTAATTTAACCTAATTTTTTTATTTTTTGGCTAATTTAGCCTAGTTAAATTAGCATTTAGCTTCTTCTTTTTTTTTTAATTTATTTGGATGTGATAGTTGTAAAAGGGGAAAATGAAATGATTATGGTTTGAATTTGACATTTTGTGTTATTGACTAAATTAGGCTATTTTTTGGATTTGTTTTGAAAAGTTAGTTAAAAGCTGACTTTTTAGCTTTTTTGACTTTTTTTTTGAAAAAAAATGTGTAAAAGGTAGAGAGGTGGTATGATCCAAAATAGCTTAAAAGCCAATTTTTGATTTAACCAAGTTCTCAAATTATGCTTATTTAGTCACTTTTAACTCTTATCAAATGAGAGCTTAATTTGAATCTTGTTAGTCACCCTAGTATGTTAAAAACAAAGGAAATTTACTTATAAATCTCATCTTGAGGAATGGTAATCCGATTAATCTCAAAAGTTTTCTTACAGACTAATTAGTTCCATTGATTTTAGAAAAGTAGATTTAATATATTATTTAAAAATTAGATTTATGGTTATACCCCTATTTCTAATATGTTTTCTTCTTCTTTTTTTTTCTTCCTCTTTTGTGTTAGAAAGGTAAGATACACAACCTATAATAATTAAATTTGGAATGAGTTTATATGGGACTCTTTTTTATTTTGAATGACTTGATATATGAAATTCTTCAAACATTCCAAAAGGACGTAGAATTATTCAAATATTTCAAAATGAGTACAAAAACTCCTTCGTAAGTTTTGAGCAAATGTATAATTTCAATCTGTAATATTCCAATATAACACTCAAACGTAACACTCTAATATAGCACTCTAAAAAAACTCATTATTATACTTTTTCCAAACGTAGTACTCCAATGTAAAACTCAGGGCCGGCCCTGACTTATTAGGGGCCTAAGGAGAATTTTTTTAAAATTGGGCCTTTTATATATCATTATTTTAAAATATATATATATATATATATATTTGGATAAAAAGGATAAAAATTTATTTCTATTGCATTACAATTTAACAAAATTTAGATAACAAATATATATATATATATAATAGTTGAACTTCAATTAGTTGATTTGAATCTTTATTTTTTAACTTACCAATGCTATAAGAACTAAAATTAATTGGAGGTAAGGATGAGATTTTTTTACACAACTTAAGCAATATATAAAATTAGCAAGTTAAGGTTGACTATTTTTCAACATGAATCCAAGTATGACACAACTCAATAATATGAATTATTAGTTATATATTTTAATGTTCACTAAGGGAAGCCATGATGTTTTTTTAATCTTTTATTTAATTCCATCTAACTGAATAAAAAAAAGTATGTAAAATAATAATAAGTCTAATATCTTTTTTTCATTTAAGATATATATATATATATTTATTATCTATTTTACAGTCAATCTAGTAAAAAAATATATTAATAAGGTACAATTTTTTTAATTAGAAAAAGGCAATTGAATTAAAATCAAACATTTTATGAATAATTTCATTTAGTAGAAATAAATTTTATAAAATTCAACTTATGGAAAAAAATTTAATCTCTCCATACACTTGCTAAGTTAATTTTAACTAAAAGTGAAAGTTTTCATATTAAATATCAATCAGACATGAATCAAAATAACACCATACAATAACATGATAACAAATGAATTGAGTTAGTATTGAGGTAATTATAAAATAACACAATATGATACACTCCCCTAATTGGGAGCCCTAAATTTTGTTCAAAATTGGAGGCCCGAGACAACCGCCTAAGTCGCCTCACCCCACGGCCAGCCCTGGTAAAACTCCAAAAAAACTCATTATTATACTTTTTCCAAACATAACACTCTAATGTAACACTCCAAAAAAACTCATTATTATACTTTTTTCAAATGTAACACTCTAACGTAACACTTCAAAAAAACTCATTATTATACTTTTTCCAAACGTAAGACTCTAATGTAACACTCCAAAAAAACTCCTTAATATAACACTCCAATGCAACACACAAAAAATTCCTTCAATGTACTTTTTCTAAACGTAATATTCCGATGTAACACTCAAAAAAAAAATGTTAGGCTGTGTTTGGTTAGCTTCTCCAAACATATTACCACCTCTTATTTTGAGTGTCTTGTTTGTTTAGAGTTTTCAAAAATTAATTTTCAAGGCAGGATAATTTGGCCTAATCGGTTGTCCTCCCGGACGTCCGGCCAGTTGACCAGAACAATGCTATTTTTTTTTTTTTTTACAATTAGCACCTGTTATTTTTTATATTTTAAATTAAAAAAATTGAAATTTTTTTAAAAATTTTATGAGTTTTGAATAGAATTTTGAGTTGTGTATTTGGTTATGAGTTGTAACTTTTTGTATCAAATATCATATGTCACATTAAAAATTCTCTACTCAATTCAAAACTCTTTTCAAAACTTATTTACTAAACAAATTTTCCACACTCAAATCATAATTCCAAAACTCACAAACTCAAAATACAACTCTATCTTCAAATAATATTTAGAAAACTCTATCAAAAGCTATCTCAGATTCTTCAAATCATTCTAAAAGGTATGCAATTCTTTGACCATTCTAAAAGGGTGTGGGATTCTTGAAACCATTCCAAAATGAGTACAAAAATTCCTTAGTAAGTTTTGGGTAAATATATAATTTTAAATTATAAGTGTTACGTCTGGAAAAATTATAATAGGTAATTTTTTAGTGTTTTTATGTGTATCACATTGAGGTGTTACGTTTGAGATTATATTGATTGAAATGTTACATTTGGGAAAAGTACATTAAGGAGTTTTTTTGCATGTTACATTGGAATGTGTTACATCGGAGTGTTACGTTTGAAAAAATTTCGAAGTGTTACGCTATTACATTTGGAAAAAGTATACTGAGGAGTTTTTTAGTATGTTACATTGAAGTGTTACGTTATTAAAGTATTATATTGGAGTATTGTGTTCTTATTCGTAATGTAAGATTTGTTTCAGAAGGTGGAAAAATCCAAAACCTTTATAGTGCGGATTGCCCAAATGTGTAATTTCATATTTGAAGAAATCCACTTTTATCCTTAAAAAATTAAAGGGCGAATTACACTAACGGTCCCTATAGTTTGGAGCTTGTGTCACTTTGGTCCCTGACTTTTCAATTGTGGCATATTTGATCGTGAATTTTGAATCTTGTTTCAAATAACGACAATTAAAGATACCATTGTCCAATTTCAAGAGCAAAATCATCAATTTGATAAAATATAAACGAATTTGACAAAAATAAATGTCAAAAAAATATTTTTAAATTTTTAAAAATTATTTCTACCAACTAAAGATAAAATTATGTAAAATTGATAAACCTCTTACACATTCATTAATTAATTTATTTTATCATATTAATTTTTATTATATGTTTGGATGATAATTATTTAATGGGTGGTTGTTAGGTTTTTAATGTGTAATCGATATATTTAATATATGAAATGTTTTTAGTTTTGGATTTTTTTTAGATTTTTAGCTAAAAAAAACACAAAAAGATAAAATTGGCTACATAAGCCAATAAGATAAAATGTCACATCCAAATCATAATGCTTACACTTTTTCTCTTACAAAAGTCAAAAAAAGCCAAACCAAACGAGGCTAAAAAAGTCTCAACACAAAAAAGTTAGCTAAAATAGCCAATGCCAAATGAAGACTTAATGGATTGGTTTAATAATGATATCAAAATTGTCGCCATATTTGAATTTTAGAAAAATGAAAACTAATTTAACGAAAATAAAAACAACCACACATTACGTGATCATCATCTAAACATATAATAAAAATTAATTTGGTAAAATAAACAAATAAATTAAGGTGTAAAAGATTTATCAATTTTACATAATTTTATCTTTGGTGAGTAGAAATAATTTTTAAAAATTTAAAAATATCTTTTTGACATTTATTTTTGTCAAATTAATTTATATTTTATCAATTTGACGACTTTGCCCTTGAAATTAATCAATGGTATCTTTAATTGTCCTTATTTGGAACAAGATTCAAATTCAGGGTCAAATGTGTCACAATTGAAAAGTTAGGGACCAAAGTGACATGAGTCCTAAACTATAGGGACTGTTAGTGTGATTCGTCCAAAATTAAACCCAAACATGTAAGTAACTTCCTTTTTGTGTAATTTTTATTTTAATGAGATCTTTGAGTTCATAAGAAAAAATAAAGGATTAAACCGTTCACAAGATCACATTTTAAGATTTATTAGTGTTTCACCCTAAAAACAATTTGGAAACAATAATAACTCAACCATTCATTTTCAATATAAAAAGTATCTTCAAAATTTATACATTTTAATAAAACATAGATAGTTAATCCTTATAACATTAGTATAAGGATTCATTATAAAGTTAGAGAATTAAATTAAAGGAAATATATGTAACACCATTATGATTGATCATAAGCATAACCTGTAATGAAAGAGATCCGAGCCCATCTAAAAAGCTTTTCAAAAAATCCAAGGGAAAAAAACATTGTTATTATTAATATATTATTAAGGCATCTCGAACAATGTATCAAATATGTCATTAAATCTGACTAAAAATTTGAGAAATTCCTCTATCTGATATCCAACTCTCCAACGGTGTATTTTTGACGACTGGCTAAAAGTCTGACTGGTCGACCGGCAAGGCAATCCCAAAAAAAATCCAACACAAATCTTGAATAGAGAAGGAGGTGGAATGAGAGAAAGAGAGAAGCTGAGGTCTGACTCTTCTAGGGGTACTTGTTTTCTTAGTTTTACACTTTACAAGCATATTAGCTAGTGATTGTTTATCCCCAAGCTAAGGGGTTATCGTATCCTGGCAAGATCTTAGGGCATAAGCCCTGAGGTCTCAGGTTCCACTCTCCCTAGATCCAGCCACTCGGGCGACAGCATATATGGTTCGTAGGACGAACCTTCCAAGCCTGAGCGAATCGTACCCGGTGTCAGGAGTGTGGGCTCAAATCCCCGCCTGTGTGCGAGTCCGTGACTTACCGCTACATGGTTGAGTGGCCATGCAGTGTAGTAACCACCTAATGGTAACCTCTGGAGCCTTGGCTCCTTAGGGTCTAGGTCTAGAGGTTACCCCTCAGTGGTTAGTTAGCCCCAATTCTTGACTGGAGGGGACACCACAAGCCTCTACCCTTCCATCCTTTAAGAGATACTTTTTTCTTCTTGTCAATACTCTTTCTAGGATAGAATTCACACCTCTCCTACTCTATATGAAAATCATTTTCAGTGTTTTGAGAATCTGTAGAGTGCTTTTGTTTCTTCTTGCAGCGATCTCAGTTTTGCCACTTCGCTGAGTATGTCGGGGATCGAACTGCCTGGTCAGCTCGCGAGGGTCCAAGGGGAAGCGCCCCTTGGTGGGTCCTAGGGCAGTGCCCTGGTGGGGTTGAGGGGCAGCGCCCCCGAAGCAAAAATGCAAAATGCATTAGAAGTTGCTTGTCCGCTCGAGCGGCCGTTTATGTGCTCGAGCGGAGAATGTTTGGTTTTAGAAGTTTGACCTGCCTGCAAAAGTACTGGGAAAGTGTATTTGACGCTCGAGCGGGGCTTTTCACACTTGAGCGGACCATGTTATATCAGTTCGTGAATCTGATATTTCAGATCACTTTTGTATATATCTCTCTTTCTCTAAAAACCCTTTCCTCTCCCTTCTCTCTACATTTCCCTACGCCAAATTGGATCAAAACCTTGATTTCTCAACATCCATTAGAGTTCTACTATAGGTTCTTCATCAAAGTTGGTTAACTTCTCGAGGGTTTCGTTGTGTGCGGTGAAAATCGAGTTTCGACACCATTAATTTTGGGGGTTTAATCTCATTTTTTCTTCAAAACTTGAGGTAGGGATTTTCTTAGAGTTATATATATATTTTTTGCAAGATCCATATAATTTTCAAAATCATCTTTCTATAGCTTTGAAAATTGATTGTTGATTCAAGAAGTTGAGCAATTTTGAAAGTAGGTTTGTCTCTTGTTCTTTTAAAATGATCTTATGGGTTTTGATCTTCATTGATTGAAGAAAAGATGATTTTGGAAAGTTTTCTTTCAAAAGATTTGAGTTGTATACTTTTGGTGAGAAAACCTAGAAATTGGAGATTTTTAAAAGAGACTGAAAATCCATGAATGATATTATTATATTTATTTTGTGTGTCAAAATAAATGGATGTTTGGAAAATTTCTTATTTATATTTATATAAATGGTGAATTTCAAGGAATATGAGAATTGTTGTTCATTTTGGAAATTATTGTCCAAAACGTTGAAATAGTATTGAAATAACTAATTGTCGAGGATACTTGAGAAAAGTGAATTGTATTATTCCTTGGATGATGAATTGGAATAAAAGTATTTATATTCATCTTGTGAAATTGGCATATCAATTCATTTGATTACATTAAACTTTGAAAGTTGATTTGAAAACTTGCATTGAGAAAAGAATGTTGAGAAACAAGTTTTCATGGAATGGTTTTGGGGTAAATACGTTGGTAAGCCTTGATAGATGGTGTAAATGATATTGAATAAGTTGGCCTGAGAGTCCTGGGTGAAATATCGAAAACCCGCGCGGATAGGTGTCGAGCCTCCGATTAATATCGGTAAAAATAACAATTTGGTAGTACTTGTATAGTCTACTTGTAGATACTGACCTACGGATTACCAGAGTCGTATTTACCGCCCTTGAAATAAATTGTTAAGTTTTGAACAATTCAAATTGCATGATATCATTGAGCATGATGGTTTTCAAAAGATAAAAATGTAATTTATCTTCAAAAAGAGCACAGCATGGCATGTGCATTTCATCTCTTGAGACTTGTATAAAATGTATATACTTTGTTAAGAATTTCCTACTGGGCTTTATGCTCGCCCTACGGGATTTTTGTGCAGGAAAAGATGTGGTGATCCCACCCAACTAGGGGCATGGATATATGTGTGTTGGGAGTACAATGCTCTTATTTTGCTGTAATTCTTTGTGTAAGCCAAGGGCTGTGTTTGTGTGGGTTTGAATAACCGTTTTGTGTAACCAGGCTCAAGCCTTGGAAACTTATAAACCCTTGGGGGTATTTATTTGTTTATTCACTTGTTGTTGGATTAATGTATTGTTGCATGAAGAACTATTGTATCATGTAATGTAAGTTTGGAGATTTATATTCTGTTTTCCTTGAAAGAGCCATGATTGTTGTCTTATCATTTGAGCTAGAAATTTGGAGCGTTACACTTCTTGTGATTCACAACATAAATAAGTAGTTGACAGGCCCAGAAAATGCTCATGTAAAATTCCTAAAAGAATGATTGCAAGCATCCGTCAAATAATCTACAACACTTGGTACATTAAAGAATAGATGTACTTAGAAAGAAACAACAAAATATTCATTAATGTCAAAAACTAATTTGATAGAAGATACAATTAACTTCCAAAATAACTGACATATGAATCCTGTAAAACAGCATTACTTAACTCACAAGAATTTTAATTGGATAACAGAAAGAAGTTATCAGAAATCAGCATGCAATAAAGTAAAGATCGCCATTTGTTTTCCACTCTGTAGATTCTCAGCATCCAAACACACGTTGTGAAGATTGAATTTGGAAAATTGAGTTCATTGTTGATGAAGATTGATCTTGAAGGTTTGGGTGCTAGTGAACTCATTGTTGATGAAAAAACTAGAGACAAACTCAATTTGAATTCGTTCAACTACTGTGTTGCCAAAGCCTCTTTCAAAGTCAATTTTGCATTCACTCAGAAAATGGTTTGAACAATCAAATATACGAAGTGAATCACCACCCAGCAAAGAACGCGTTTCCACCCAGACACACCTCAATCGGTGTTTGGAACCCATCTCAATTTAGGCTTAAAGTTAGCCAAAAGTCATGGTTACACATACTATTTTTCCAACACTTTGTGTTATCAATTTTTGTGGGAATTGTTCAAGGAAGATGATGACCAAGGAGACATCCAGCTAGACGTCCGGTGGGTCCCACCTCAACGGTCATACACAGTAAAATGGTGAAAGGTGACTCGGGTCCTTAGTTTGGTGAAATTTTTTTGACATTCTCAATTTGATAGAGGTTTGGTGAAACCATTGGAGTACCAAAAAAATGGACTTTTTCACCAGATTTGAATTTGGTGATGGATTCGGTGTAGGGTTGGAGATGGTTTTAGTGCAACAAGAATTTCTACCTACCCAGTCCCCTCCTCCATTGGCAGATTTAGTGAAGGGCCAGGAGTCCCATGCCCCTCGAGTTTTGAGAAGAATTCTATTTAGTATGTTTGGTTTCAGTTTTTTAGAAATTGAGTTTTTTTTTTTATTTTTTGTATTTTTTATTTCAGTTCCGATTCGTAGCTCGAAATCTAGAGGCTCGAATTTGGCTCGACACCAAAACGACGTCGTTTTGGTGTCTTTTTTTTTTTTTTTTTTTTTCAATTTTTTCCCTTTTTTTCTGAAGATGATGAAGAAGAAAAAAAATAAAAAATTTGGAGAGCTTGAAAAGTGCTTGGATTCTCTGTTTGGAAGGCTTGTTGATGTTGATGTTGATGATCTCTGTGTTGAAAAGTGGATTGTTGATGATCCAGATTGCTTCTGAAGGCTTGTTGATGATCTGGAGACTTTGAACACAGATCCAAATAACAAAAAAATCTGGATTATATATATAGTCTGGATCATCAACAATCCAGACTTTGCTTCTGAAAATCTGGATTGGATTGGATCCAAATAACAAAAAAATCTGGATTGTTGTTGATGATCTGTGTTCGAAATAAAAAAAATCTGGATTGTTGATGTTGATGTTCAAAGTAATAACCAAAAAAAAACGAACTGAAAGCGAGAAAAAGAACACAGAGATCATCAATCCAGATCAAAAAATCAAAGAAGAGAAAATGGCAGAGATCATCAATATCAACATCTTCATCAAGAAAAAGAACCCAGAGATCATTAATATCAACATCTTCATCAAGAAAAAGAACACAGAGATCATCAATATCAACATCTTCATCAACAACAACACAGAGATCATCTCCAGATCAAAAAAAAAAACAGATCGATTATGGCAGACCAAAAAAAAACAGATCAAAAAAAAAAAAAAAAAAAAAAACAGAAAAAAAACAAAGATCTTCATCATCTTCTTCTTCAGATCATCATCTTCAGATCAACATCATCATCTTCAGATCGGTTCCTCTTCTTTTCTTCTCCTCATCTCTTCCTCTTCTTTCTCTCTTCCTCTTTTCTCCTCTCTCTCTGTTGTGTATTCTGATGCAAAAAGCAAGAAAAAGAAAAAAAAAATTGTGTTTGATCTAATCGGATCAAACATTTGTGTTGATCAAACAAATTTCCAAACAAACTCTTCTCTTCTCTCTCCGGCTCTGCGTTCGAAAGAGTGGAGGGGAAAGAATGAAAAGGAAAGAAATAAAGAAGAAGGAAAAAAAAAAAAAAAAGGACAGCCCAAAACGACGTCGTTTTGGGCTGTCGAGCCAAAATCGGGCCAAACTTTTCGAGCTACCAGTCATTTCTCTTTTTATTTTTAGTGAATATTTTTAAAATTTTAAGTAATTTTTTTACTTTTTTAGATGCACTTTAGTTAGATATCTAAATAGTAAAATATTTGTAAAAAAATATTTTAAAAATTAATAAATTTACAAAAATATGAAAAATATACTGATTTTTTTTTTTTTTTGTATTTTTGGTATTTAGTAAATTTTTTTTAAAAAAAAATTCACAAATATTATACTTCTTAAGTGTATTTATGTTAGGTGTGTCTAAAAATTAAAAAAAAAATACTTAAAATATTAAAAAAATTCAATGAAAATTTAAAAAAAAATACATAAAACAAAAAGTAAAATTTTTCGAAAAATAAATTCTAAAAACTGAAACCAAATAGAGTGATTAGTACTCATATATATACAAATTATGTTTTATAGATCCTTTATAAAATTATAATAATGTTTTTCATAAAATTGTAATAGTACTCCTTTATTAAGGATTTTTTTTTTTTTTTTAATTACAAAGATCCTACTAAAATGGATCCTTCTACCATACATTCTCCAAAAAGATGTACCATATACAAGTTTTGATATTTCATAATGTTGATACCAAAAAGTGTTAATCAAATCATTTTTAATTATAACTAAAAGGACCACAATAAATAATAACCAAACATCATCTCTTCGGTCACAACCTAAAAATAATTTTAATAAAGTATAAATAAGTCATAACTAATATCATTGTTGTTTTAGAAAGTAGGTCTAACTTTTGGGTCTAAATGCGACATATATCTGAATCTAAAAAGTAGGTCTAACTTTAGACAGTAGGCATAAATGTGACATATCTATGAATCTAGAAAGTAGGTCTAACTTTTGGGCCTAAATAGTAATGCTCTTACGGTAGTGCTACATCTATTAATTGATATACCAACATATCTTATGTCATTATTACTGACCTCACTCATTATGCAAATTACAAATACCTAAAACTTCTAAAATTATGTCACATTAGTTGTTAGTACACTAATTAGTATATCACTTAATGCATATAGTATTATTCATGCTCTTATCTAAATGGACTCATAATATTTAAGTTTAATAATATTTCATTGTTGTTTATTATGAATTAAAAAAAAATTATAGTGTCTTTAATATGTGCCCCTTTGCTAAATTCATGACTCCTGCATTGCCTCCCTCCACTCAAATAATGACCATTTAAGCACTTTTAAAAGCAAATCAGTCCTTATATTATTTTTGTGTTCTATCACTTCGCCCAATCATATGTGATATAATTTTAAATGTACACCACGTTTTATTTTGAGGGCATCTTTTCACTTTTATGTGATATAATTTTAAATGTACACCGCATTTTATTTTGAGGGCATCCTTTTCACTTTTAAATTCTCATCTTTGTTTTTTTATAGAACGAATTACAGTCTCTATAATTTGAAACTCGTGTCATTTTGGTTTTTAATTTTTCAATTGTGACACATTTGACTATGCATTCTGAATTTTGTTTCAAATAAGGACAATTGAAGATACCATTGCTTAATTTTAAGGGCAAAATCATCAATTTGATAAAATATAAACTAATTTGACAAAAATAAATGTTTAAAAATATTTTAAATTTTTTTTATAAATTATTTCTACCCACCAAAAATTAAATTATATAAAATTAATAAATCTTTTAGATATTTATTTATTTATTAAATTAATTTTTATTATGTGTTTAGATGATGATTATGTAATGGGTGGCCGTTAAGATTTAATGTGTAATTAATATATTTAAGATATTAAAATATTTTTAGTTTTGGACTTTTTGATTTAACGGATTGGTTTAATAATGATATCAATGTTGTTATCATATTCGACTTTTGAAAAAATAGAAACTAATTTAATGAAAATAAAAACAATCGTCCATTACATGATCATGATCCAAACACTATTTGGTTTGTTTTTGGGAGAGCAATTTTAGAGAAAATTTTTCAAAATTTTGTTTGGTTTAGTAATTTTGGAAAAAAATTTCCAAAATCACTTTCTCTCTCATACACATCAATCAATAATTTTTTCTCTCTCCTCTCTCCTTCTCAATTACTTTTTCTCACACACACATCTACTCAACTACAACAAAATATCAAATCATTCCAAACTCTCAGGGCTCTTTTGGGAAGGACGTAAAACGCAGGGTTGCGTTTTGGCTCAAACTTCGAAGCTGCTTTTTTTGGCTCATTTGGGAAGGCAAAAACGCAGATTGGAAAATTACAGAATTACCCTCAAAGTTTACATTTTGTGGGCTTGAGTGAAATGTAATTTTTTTAGTTGGGTGAGGATATTTTAGTCATTTTAGTGTGATGTGATACCATAAATAAATATTAATCTAGATAAAAAAATTAACTTTTTACTAACTTCCCAAATCACTCCCAAAAAGCTTGGTTAAAATCAAAAAAGTTGATTTTTACCACCTTCCCAAAATACCACTCATACTCCAAAACTATTTCCAAAATATATAATTAAACAAACTACAAAAATTTCTAAACTCTCTTCACAAAATTTTTTTAGAAAATTTATCTCCCAAAATCAAACCAAACACACCCATAATAAAAATTAATTTGGTAAAAAATAAAAAATAAATGTCTAAAAGATTTACCAATTTTACATAATTTTATCTTTAGTGGATGGAAATAATTTTTAAAAATTTAAAAATATTTTTTTGACATTTATTTTTATCAAATTAGTTATATTTTATCAAATCGACGATTTTGCCCTTCAAATTAAGTAATGGTATCTTTAATTATCCTTATTTAAAACAAGATTCAAAATTCAAGATCAAATATGTCACAATTAAAAAATTAAAAATTAAAAATTAAAATAATATAAATTTTAAATTATAAGAACCATTAATATAATTCGCCCATTCTTATAAGCAGGAGCAAGAGAGAACGAATTGGTCAACGAATAGTCAACCAGGCTTGGAGATTGGTTATGTGCCAAGTTCCTGGAAATGAAGTACTACTTAAAAGTAAGAACTAGAATAGTTTCAAGTTGAATTATGTCTTCCATCATCTTTGTCATTCAAAGAACTCCTTGACCGGTCATCCCGATATTATAAGGTTGTCTGGTGCAATAGGTTTTTTTTTTTTTTAACCTGAATATTTGATATAGTTTTTGTATATAATTTATAAAATAGAAATAATTTTAAAAAATTAAAATAATTGTTGTTTTTATTATTTGAATATAAACTTAACTTGATAAAATGGTTATTAGCTATGGTGTAGTTGTTGTAGAATTGATTAAAAATATAAGGGACAACAATACTAGTAATGTTACTTATATAACAATAGTCATGAGATTCAAGACAGAGAATCAAAGTGAATAAGAAATTAGTTGAATTATTTTTAAAAGGAATAAGTATTTTATTATTAAGACTAGTAGTAAAATTCATGTGACAAAACTATTCAAGCGTTTTATTTCACTATTCAAGCGTTTTATTATTCAAGCGTTTTATTTCACTATTATTAAGACTAGTAGTAAATAGTTAATATTTTTATAAGAATATGATATTCTCTGAGAATTGGAGGAATCAGATTTTGATTATTGTTAGACCATCTCCAATAATTTACCAAATAATTCATCAAATTTAAATTTGATGAAAAAATTCACTTTTTACTGCTCCAACCCATCAACAAATCTTTCATCAAATTTAGAATTTCTCAAATTTTTCATCAAAGTGAGAATAGATGTGCCTTTCATCAAATCATTATTCATAACTGTTTTATTTTCACCATCTAATGAGCACCTCAAGGCAAAATTTTGTGAAAAAATTACCTCAGCCGGACATCCACTTGGTCATTGTAGACACCCCATTTTTTACCATCCTCAAGACTTGGATGTCCTTGCAGGTACATCCAGCGACAAGTTTGATTGCTCATCGAGCACTCGAATTTCGCGACAGAACGTGCCAGGTTTGCTCTTTCCAAACCCTATTTCCATTCTGTCTTATATTTGGACCATGTGTTGGTCTCTGCATAGTGATGTTCTTGATGGCTTACCGGCCATCATTGAGGACTGCCGGCCACGAGCTTTGCTCTGTCGGCTATTGATGTGCCCTACCAGCCATCAATGAAGCCCTGTCGGCCACCACTGATGACCAGCTGGCCACCAATGCATTCAATAGATATTTTTGCAGATATTTTGACAGCTGTTTGCACAGATGAGCTCATCTGCACCTACATGGATGGCTGGATCTCTTCAAGAAGTCTTTGTATCTTCTATATATAGAGCTCATCTATATGCATGCAAAGGGTTACAAAGTTTGAGCTGAGCTATATTTCTTTCTCCCTCACTCTAGAATATTCTCTCTCTACATTTTGTCCTTGAAAGTGTGCTTTCTCAACACATTTGCACTAGCACCCTTAGCCAAACACCTTCCCCTTAGTGCTGAGGTTCTTGGAGGCCTTGTTTGAGCTCCTTGGAGTGGTTTTGGCTCAGAAGTTTGGTTGTTTTCTTGCTGTTTTAGTGCTGTGCTTCAAGGGTAAGGATTTCACTCTTTTAAGCTTTGTCTTACTTCTTTGCTTGGCCACCATTGTATGCTACTTTGCAGCTGGTTTTAGCCTCTAAAAAGTTCTGTTTTGAAGGTCTTAAAATGTTGGTTTAAGCCTTGGTTGGTTAGGGGGTGGTTTCCCCCCTTGGCTCTTTGGCTTGTAAAGCCTTTTGAGCCACCTTTCTTAGCTTTTGGAACACCCTTTGTTTGGCCTTTCTACCACTGAAACTCAGAGGTTTTTCAATGGTAGAAAGTTGGTTTTGAGGTCCCAAATAGGAGGGGGTGACCTCCTCTCCTCGTATCTTGTTTGTGTGCATAGATAGCCTAATAGTTGAGCATGCTTTTCTACCATTTCATGGCTTGATCTCAGCATGTCTTTGTGACTTTTTTGACCTACTTTAGCCCTGTTTTTGGCTGGTTGAGTCACTTGTTGCTTGCTTCTTACACTTGTAGTGTAATCATACTTACTAGCTTATCATGCTCAATGAGTTAGCCTGCCATTCTAGCTTGTGTTAGCTCTATCTCAGCATGTTTTTGCTCATGTTTTGAGTGGTCTTGGTCATATGGGACTTGTTATGCATGGCTATAGTGTAAAGGTCCTTGCTAGCTTTGAGTTTTGAGGCTTCTATCATGTTGTGCATGTGATGATTGCATGTTTTGGCTTCATTTAGCATGTAGTTTCAGTGTTGATGGCTCTGTCACATGCTCATTTTCCTTGCTCTTTCTTTGCTTTTTAGAAGTTGCATTGAGCCTTATTTGTGACTTAACATGTGAGCATGTGCTTCTACTCTTTTGTGCCTTAATCTCAGCATATTTTAGCCTCTGTTTTGGCATGTTTGAGGTTTGTCCAGAGTTGGTTTGGCTATTTGAGTTTGATATTGCATGGTTCTAATGTAAAGCTCTTCACTAGTTTTAATGCTTAAGTCTCTTAACATGTTGTACATGAGTTGTTTGCATATTAAAGTCTTGTGTTTCATGCCATTTCAGCACTGAAATTCTGCCACCTCCCTCATTTCTTTATTTTTCTATTTGTTTTGAGGATTGGTTAGTCTTGAGGTTGTGTTTAAGCTTGGGATTGAGGCTTGTGCTTAAATGGCTTTAACCCTCTTTTGAGGGTTCCTCCTAGTCAAAGGCATGGTCTCTCTCATGTTTTAAGCTATCTTTTGATTGACCTTCCTCCCATTAAAGCACTTTCACATTTGGACAAATCAATTAAAGAATGGTTTGGTAACCTAAAATGTGTAAACAAGAATTGGACAAGTAAAACATGCTAAGATAAGCATTGTTATGTTGCATTGCATTGTGTTCAATCGGACGTTATATTGAACACAAGGTGAATTGGTCCATTTCATACTCAAAGTGATGAAAATGAGCCAATCCCCTTTGTCTCCATTGCCTTTGATCATCCATGATAAGGTAGTGGTCCTAGTGTCTTGTATTTGTTGCATTTATTGAATTTGTACAAGGTGGATCTTTGGCCATCATGCATTGAGATGCTTGATTGATGGTTTTGGATCTAATGGTGCCTTTCCCTTGATGTTTTGAGATGATAAAGAGATGCACAGTACACACATACCCTTGGGAGACCCTCCCTTTTCCTCTGGTTTGAGCTCTGTTGCAGAATGGTGATGCAGCACACCAGTGGCCAGCAGTGCCTCACTGATGGCCGGCACTGCTTCATCATTGGCCGGCAGTGCACATCTTTGGCCAGCAGGTGGCTGGCAGCAAGCCCTCATGGCCGACAGGCCACTGGTGCATTCCCCAGCATGGAATTGGTAAGGTGGAGCAGAATTCCATAAAGACACCCTGCAAACAGAGCCTCTCAAAAGCAAACCGGAAGGTGTTTTGAAGCGGCAACCGAGCGCATGTATCTTCTGATTCCCAAGGCAGAGCTGAGGCAGCCTAATTTAAATATCATACATGTTTAGTTGGTTTTGTAATTTAATTAGTTAGTTTGCTAATTAGTAAGTGTTGTAATAATTAAGTAGCTTAATTTAGCTATTTCTTTATTGTGTTGTAATAATTAGTCTAATTAGTTTAATTAGATTAGTTAGTTAGCTTAGCTTAACTAGCTTAGTTTATTCATTCAGATCCTCCTTCGAGAGGGCACAATGTTGTAATAAGCGTGCGTGTGTGTGTGCATGTCTTCCAACCCCAAGTCTTTTTTCCTTTTGTTTAACCTCTTTTGATGGTTAGATTAGGGCACGTTTTGATTAGCATACATTATGCTTGCATGTTTGCATCATTCATTTGTCTTGTATGCACCGGGCTCGGCGCATCATACAAACTGCATTGTATTTCAATACACTTATTTGAATACGTGTTTCAAAGCATGTTATCAAATTGTTGCATTCATATGCCATCTTAGATAGCTGAGCCTATTTAGTTGCATTATTGCATGTGTTGCATTAGGCATCTTGCATAGTTAGGATCATGCATGATTTCTAACTAGCTTTTGTTTTGGCTTGGAGTACACTGTAAGTTTTACGCTTTAGCATACTTGTATGAGTATGAGTGTTGCCATGATAGCATGCTTGCCATAAGCCTATTTGCTTAAGTGATTAACTGGATGAATGCCTGTGGATGAAGACTTTGTTACATGAATTGGAACAATTCGATAAATGTAAGTTTTAAGCCCACTTTGCGAAATGGCAAATTCATGTTTTAAGCCCACTTGAGGGTGGCAAATCCGCGCTTTAGCCCACTTGCAAGTGGCACTTTCAAACCATTTTCAAAAACAAACATGAGTTGTTTTGTTCCAATTCTCGCGATTTAGTTTATACTTGCTTGTGTGTGCGTCACATAGTAAAGTTAGCTAATAATCAGAAAAGAACACATGAGGTTTATAAAACAATATATCATGTTAGTAGAGGCCGATCTTTTGATCGAGCGAGCGGGGGTGCTCATTGCATGACCTTCCCCTCTCGTACCCAAGTTCCCGAGCCGAGGCAACTTTGGTAATGACGAACACGTGGCCTTTGGCACGAGTCAAGGTTTCCTAAATTTTTCAAAAATAAAATATTTAAGTGGTAACTCTGTAATCTGGTAAAACAGTCCAGTTTTGGCATTATTTGATTCAAAATCTGATTTTCCAAAATGATTTGCCGGATTGGACTCTTTGGTGTTTATCAGTCTTACATTGCACTTTGTGAGATTAGATTCAGAACTGTGACAGGAGTCCAAACTGTAGAAGACCAATTCGCGCCTCTCCGAACTGTAGGAGACCAATAGGCTTTGAAGGGCCACTCTCAGCTCGTGCACTCCTAGCTCAGCCTTGGCTGCGTGCTGGAGCCTGTCTCTCTCTCCCTGCTGCCAGAGAGGGTACTGATGGTCCTAGTGCTGCTGTTGCTGCCGCCGCCGGTGCTGTCGGTGAGGGTGGAACCTGAAAAGGCAGTTGTTATATGTCAGCCACAATATGCGTATCAGATATAAGCATAGTATGCAGAATGAGAGTGTGCAGAAATCAGATATAGTGTGTAGGTACAATGTGTGGATGCAGTGTGCCAATGCAGTGTATTTGTGCAGTATGGGGAAGTTCTCATGTCAGTTTCAGTACGACAGTGTAAAGGTGATGACCGGGATGTAAGAAAACTGAAGAAAATACCTGAATACCATGAAGACTGAGCAGTGCCTCTCTCTTCAATATTATCCCCTCGAATGAGGCCAACATCTCTAGCAGATCCTCGGTATATCTTGGAGGTGTCTGCAAATGCATTCGAGAATGATCAGTGTCCGAAAGGACTAAATGGCTGGAAGAGAATGAGAAATAAATAAAAAATTGATGATGACTGTGGTAAATACCAGAGGTGAGTTAGGAGCTCTGACATATCTATGACCAGACACCGGAGACTCAATCGGAATCCAGTAAGCCTCTCTGGTGTATCGCCAACCTGTCAACTCGGTCGGAAGCTCTGGCCAACCGAAGCCCCGTCTAGTGGGGGGGAAACCCTCTAGCTCTACCCCTCGGCGCTCGAGCTCTGCTCGTCAAAGGGGCGTCTGCAGCTCTCCCTACACAAGCACGAATACCCGTCAAATGAGGCATGAGATGCGTCTGGATATATGTCGCATAGTCCCCCTCTCCAAGAAAATAGTCGACATCCACACCTCGTGTAAAGTCGATCACCTCCTGGGAGGAGAGACTCTCTGTAGCCCGCATGGATAGCGAAGGTAGCATAGGAACCACCTGCTGCAGTAAACCCAGGGTCTGGTGTAGGAAGCACTCGCTTAAGAACCAGGCTCGGCCTACCGGTCCCTCAAGTACAAGCCGGTAACGGGAAGCACCCCAAGTGCCAACAAACTGGTACCTGATATCCTCAGGCATCGTCGCCAGGGCTGCCACGAGATCTGCAAACAGCAAATACACAGATTGTTAGTTGCCATTAGATATGCAATATGAATCAGAGCTGAAGTAAAGTAGAAATAACTGTGAGTTTTGAGTTACCTCCACTGCCGTCACCGTGTCAAAATACCGACGGAAGAATGAGAAGGTCTCCCTGGTCCTCCTTACGCACCTACTATCGTACCAATGAGAGTAAGGTACAACAGGAGGCATCTCCACCTCCGGCTCTGGGGCAAGGGTCGGAAAATATGCATATACGCATAGCTGCAAAAAGTAAAAGGGCGACAGTGAGTATACAACAGATAAACACAAGTAATGCAAAAAGCAGAGTATGTGTGCAATGTGCAGAGAATGCAGAATACAGGGAGGATGCAAAAAGCAGAGTGTATAGTGCAGCATACAGAAAGTAAAAATGCAAAGCAGAGATCAGACTATGTGTATGCAATGTACAGAAAGTGCAAAGCAGAAAGCATGACAGGAAATGTAAAGCAGAAAAGTAAAGCATACCTCCCAGGCTCTCCAATAACCGCCGACTCTGTTCCCGCTCCTGCGGGATGCCAAGCTCATGTAGCCGTACAAGGTAGCGAGGCCAACATCGCCCCAGTCATAAAACCAAACTCGAGACAAGTCCACCAAGGCACTCAAGAGATATAACCCAACAGTGTTCGCCCTATTGGCGAACAAAGTGGTGCCGAAAAGGAACATCAAGAATCCTTGGGCGTACTACTCAATCTTCTCTAGGGTCTCTGGCTCTGTCCCTCTGAAATGGTATGCAAACCAAGTATATCGGACCATCCCTGATCGAAAGAAAGGTGGGCGTGCCCCCAGCAGGTAGGTCCAAGCAACCTCCCACTCGTCCATGTCTGTATCATAAGGGATCAGCCGATCCCCTACCTCGATGCCGGTGAGCATAGCGAAGTCATAAGGGAGTCATTGTCATGTCTCCCATGGTAGAGAAGTGGAAAGAGTTGGTGGTGTCCCACCACCTCTCTACCAGTGCGCCAAGTAAGGGTCTGCTCGCTATGAGACGCGATAGGCCCATGTATAATAAGCCGAATCCGGCCTCATCGATAATCTGGCGGACGCCAACGGAGAGGTCCATATAACACTCCCTCGCAGATGTGGATCCATATCCTTGGATAGAGTGAGAGTCCTCCTGTAATCAGAATGTGTTTGAGAAGGTAGTGTAAGAAATACAGTGCAAGAATGTGTTTGAGATAAACAGATGAAAGACAGCGTAAGCATGTTCTATGCAAGAAATGCAAGGTACATTGAAGAAAATGTAAGAAGACAATGCATAACTCGTGGCGCCGTAGGATAAATGAGACTCCAACTCTCACAGCAAGAGGTCATCTGGCACGCCTCGTGCAAAACCTCTGAAATGACGAATAGTATCAGGTGGTAGCACATGCACCTCGGGGTGATATGTCTCCGGGTCAAAGGCTCGAACCCTGGGTGATAATGGTACATGCTCGGGATCTGCCTCCATCCTTGGAGAAGCTTCGACATGGGGGATGTCGTCTGCCATCTGCAAAGGAGGTGAGAAAGTGAGCGAAAATGAGCAAAATTGGTAGAGAATGCCAAAAGTCAACAAAAGTCAACCCTAGGAGAGAGAAAAGGAAAAAAAAGGTCAAAGCCTGAGAAAAGGCACCAAACCCAAGAGAAACTCGAGGGAAACAAACCTCAAGTGGTGAAAATGAAAAAAAAAACACCGAAATCAAATTTTAATCTGTTCAAAACGAAGGAAATGAAGAGGTTTTAGCAAATCAACTTCGCGTGGGGCATTGGAAAACGCATATAAAGCTCGGATCTGGAGAAAAGAAAGGTCTAGGGTGAGAAAATGATGAATTTCGACTAGGGAGGTGTGAGGAAATGAAGCTTTGGTATGTGTACTTAAAGACCCGAATGCAAAAAGACCAAAATAGCACGAATTGCCATCGGTGGCCGACAACCTTCAGGTGTGGCTAACAGGTGGCCGACACCTCTCCTTGGTGGCCGACAAGCTTCCAGTGATCCTCCTTTGTGTTTTGCTGCTGTTTTGTGTCCTTATTTCTCAAGAAGTGTAAGGAAAGTTCACTTTTAAGCTCAAATTGCCTCTGCGGAAGCTCCAGACTGTGTCTTCGGTGCATGATGATTCATCACTAATCAACACGAATGAGGTGTATCCTTTTTAACTTGTTGCAGCTCTTCCGAGGGGTAAATCGGAAGTTGTTATTCCTTCCATTGTTGCATAGAATATGCATTTCTCCATTTTCGCATGGAACATGCATAGAACATGTATTTGCTAATCTTGCATAGAATATGCATTTTGTGCTATTGATCGTGCATAGAACATGCATTTTGTACTATCGCATTGAATATGCATTCCGATGTTGCATAGAACATGCTCCGGTTCTAGTTGCATAGAATATGCTTCCGTTTTGTTTCTCGCATGTTTTGCATAAAACATGTCTCTAACATTTTGTCATGGTTATTCATCTTGCACAGAACATGCACTCTTACTGTGTTATGCTTGTTGAGTTCCTTTCTTATGTAGGCACGATATTGTATGTACGGTTCGTTCAGAGGAATTCCAGGTGAGATCATTCATGTCCTTCGATTTAACCTGTTTTGGTTAAAAGCATTCGGACGTGTTCTGATGTTTATCACCACTCCCTGTTTTGGTTAAAAGCATTCGGACGTGTTCTGTTGTTTATCACCACTCCCTGTTTTGGTTAAAAGCATTTGGACGTGTTCCGACCTGTTTTGGTTAAAAGCATTCGGACGTGTTCCGTTGTTTATCACCACTCCTTGTTTTGGTCAAAAGCATCCGGACATGTTCCGATGTTTATCACCACTTCCTGTCTTAGTTAAAAGCATTCGGACATGTTCCGATGTTTATCACCACTCCCTGTTTTGGTTAAAAGCATTCGGACGTGTTCCGATATTTATCACCATTCCCTGTTCTGGTTAAAAGCATTTGGACGTGTTCCGATGTTTATCACCACTCCTTGTTCTGGTTACATCCGTTCGGATGCGCTCCAGTGTTTATCACCACTCCCTTTGGTTCAGAACAGTCGGGTGCGTCCCGGTGTTCACACCAACGCTTCTCTCCCTGCACGTGCAACGCGTTAGAATCTTGTTTGACACCTCGAGTGCGCCCGATGGTTATGTTATTCTTTGCCTTTCATGCGTAATGCGTAGTTAAGCTTGCATAATTTTCTTACATCCTTTCTGCACGAAATGTGGTTTGGTTTGTGATTCCTACGCGTGACATGTTTATTTACTTACTTCTTTTCGTGTTCGAGTTTGTCGTACCTTGTTTCGGCTTAAATGTGGCATCTCTTTGCATAACATTTGCATCTAGATGTTTCATTACGACCTCATTGCATGATCATAAGTTATGTTTTGCATCATGCATATCATTTGCATTTTGTCCCAGAACTACGCTAGTTTGATTCCTTGCAAAAAGATACGTAGGCAGCCTGCGGGCGCAATCATTCTTTGTTTTGTTTGTTTGTTTGTTTGTTTGTTTGTTTGTCCAAGTCTTTGGCCTTGTCAAAAATAGGTCGTCTCTGGGTTTTGACATTCACTCACGTCATTTCATGACTTCCGAATTCTGTCAAAGAGGGGCAATTGCAGAGACCCCATTTTTTACCGTCCTCAAGACTTAGACGTCATCGTTTGTGCACTTGATGATTGTGCTTGTTTGTGTTCATTTTGAGCGCCCGAAGTCCTCGGCGGAACGCCTTGTCTTTGAGCCTCTAAACTTTATTTGTTTTGTGCATGTTTTTGGACCAAGAGTTTGTTGCCTCTTGTCTAGAGGAGTACATGACCTGTCGGCCAGCCCCCTGGCTTGTCGACCATGTCCTGTGCCTGTCGGCTACCAGTGGTGGCCGACGGCCATTGGTCTCCTTTTCCAGATATTTGTTACCAGCTGTGTCAATCGTTGCTCACTAAGTTGCATCTTCATACACGTGTATGATAGGATGTATCTAAGCTCAAGCCTTGTTTTTCTATATATAGGGGGGTGCCTTCCCTATTTTGAGAGGTTAGACATTTTAGACCAAAAATCTCTCTCTTTCTCTCTCTCTCTCTCTCTCTCTCTCTAGAATTTTTTCTTTCTTGTTATTTTGTGCCTTAAAGTCTAGTTTCTCTACACTTTTGCACATCAACCCTTAATCAAACTTGACCACCTTGGAGCTAAGGTCTCTTGGAGTCTTGTTTATGCTCTTGAAGAAGATTTAAGCTTGGATTGTTGCTTAATTTGTGCTTTAGCTTCAAGTGGTAGTTTACTTGCTTAGTATACTTGCTTTAAATACTTGTTTTGCCATCCTTTTGTATTGTTTTTGGGCTGGTTTTCAACTATAAAAAAAACTCTGTTTTTGAGACTTAAAATGATGGTTTGAGGCTATTTTGTATTAAGGGGTAGTCCACCCTTCTTGTTGTTTAATTGTTTAGACTTTTGCACCATTTTCATCACATTCAAATCAAACTTTTTGGGCCTTTTAACCACTGAAATTCAGAGGTTTTTCAGTGACAAAAACTTTCTTTTGAAGTCCAAAATTGGAGGGGTTAGCCTCCCCTCCTTGTGTCTTGCTTGCATGCCTAGTTAGCCTCACATGTTAGCATGTTTTTCTAGCCTAACTTAGCTTTAGTCCAGCATGTTTTTGCCTCTGTTTTGACCTGCTTTAGCTCTATTTTGGGCTATTTGAGCTTTGTGTTGTATAGTTATGGTGTAATTTCCTTCACTAGCTTAGTGTTTCTAGGCTTTGAGCATCATTTGTGTATCTTGGTTGCATGTTTTAATGCTTTTTCATACCTAATTCCAACACTTAAAATCTCTGCAACCTCCCTCTATGCTTCACTTTTTCATTTGTTTTGAGGGTTGTTACAACCTTAGGGTTGTTTAAGCTTGAGGTCGAGGCTCATGCTTAATGGTTTAATCCTCTTTTGAGGGTTCATTACCAACGGCATGAAGTTTCCCTTATGCCTTGAACTACCCCTTGGTTGACACTTCTTTCACTTTAGAAGACAAGACACTCACCAATGGACTTAATCGATTAAAGAATAAATCGGTAATGTAAAATGAGTAAACAAAATGAACAAGTAAAAGAGGCAAGATAAGCATCTTTCGTGTTGCATTGCATGTGTTTGAATCGGACGTTAATTCGAACGCAAGGAAAATGGGACATTCATACTCAAAAGTGATGAAATGTGCCACGTTCCTTGGTCTCCATTGCCCTTGATCATGCATGATAGAGTGGTGGTTGTTTGGGTCTTGTTTGTGCGTTCATTAAGCTTGTACAAGCTTAGTTCCTTAGCCATCATGCATGGAAATTGATTGGTTGATGGTTTGAGGGCCAAGAGTTACACTTGTTTGAACTTGTGTGATGATAAGGAGAGTAACAGTACAGACAACCCTTGAGAATACACTGCTTTTCCTCTATTTGCTCTCTATTGCAGCAAAAGGAAGTTTAGGGCAGGGATGGCCGACCGGCCACCAGCAGTAGCCGACGGCCACCAACAGTAGCCGACGGCCACCAATCAATGTTTTAAAAACCGGACCGATGAGCGAACTGGAAAAGGGATCGGGTGGACGGGTCACCGATTCAATCGTCGGGTTGAACCGGAATCGAACCGTGACGTAATAAATATATTAAAATTATATTTAAATAAAAATATATGTAATAAAATTATAAATTAAAAATATTAAATTATCTTAAATATTTGTCCTAATATTTTTTTTACGGAAAAATATAATAATATATTTTCAAATATTATTAATTTCAATTTTGGAAGATGAAATCAAATATTTAATATTCCCTCCATATGATTTTAATTCAAATAATTTGATTGAAAGGAGAGCAAAAATTTTGGAGGGATATCAAAATTTTAATATTCCCTCCAATACATTTGATTGAATCCCACATGGATTTATTGAGTCTTTTTGAAAGAATTTTTTTCTTATAAATAGGTAAAGACTTTCACAATAATTTCATCAAGCTCTTAATGGGATTCCTCACAAGAGGAGACCCTTGAAAAAGAGTTTCAAATTAAAATTTTCTTATATATATATATATATAATATAAGAAAGAAAGAAAAGAAAGAAAGAAAAAAAAAACTACAAAAAAAAAAGAGCTGGACAACCCGGCGAACCGGCTCCGGGTCGACCGGTTCGCCGGTTCAACCGCCGGTTTTTCCGGTTCTCACTAAACCAGTTCTCAATACACCGGTTTTGAGTTTTGGCCGGTTCAGAGGGTATGTCCGAACCGGAACCTCGACCGGTCGAACCAGCCGGTCCGGTCCGATTTTCAAAACCTTGCCACCAATGGTAGCCAACCGGCCATCAATGAAGAAAATTGCTCAGTGTGATGGTAAGGGCGTGCAGAGGTGTTCAGTGACAAGGCGATGGCTTTTTCTGGTGGAGAAACCGAGCATGCATGCATCCCTCGCTTCCCGAGGCCATTTAATTGCTTTGTTTAGTTAATTAGTGGTAGCTAATTAATTAGTTTAATTGCTTTGTACTTAATTAGCTTAGTATTTAGCTAATTATTTCGATTTGTAATATTTAATTAGCTTAGAATAAATTAGTTAATTCGTTTCAATTATTGTAATAATTAGTTAGCTTAGCTTAGTATAGTTAGCTAGTTAGTTAGCTTATTTATTCGGACCCTCCTTTGCGATGGCGTAATGTTGTAATAAGTGTGCGTGCATGTGTGTATATCTTCCAACCCCACGTCTTTCTCCCTTTTTATTTAATCGCTTTCGATGGTTAGAGTAGGGACATTTTCAATTAGCATACGTTATGCTTGCATGTTTGCATCCATTCATTTGTCTTGCATGCATCGAGGCTCGGCGCATCATTCAAACTGCATTATCAATTCAATACTTCGTTGAATACGTGTTTCAAAGCATACTATCAAAGTGTTACAAATACCATGATTAAGTAGCCAAGCTTATTTAGTTGCATCATTGCATATGTTGCATTAGTCATTTAACATAGTTAGGAATCATGCATTTTTCTAACTTTGTTTTCTTTCTTAGCTTGGAGTACTCGGTAAGTCTTTATTTTTTAGCATACTTGCATGAGTGTGATTGCCATAATGCCATGATAGCATGCTTGCCATGAGGCTATGTGCTTAAATGCTAAATTGCATGAATGCCTGTGGATGGAGGTTGCTTGTTTGAATTGGAACAATTCAATGAATGTGCATTTTAAGCCCACTTTGTTGTGGCAAATCATGTTTTAAGCCCACTATATTTGGTAGCAAATCCGCGTCTTTAAACCCACTTGAGGATGGCAAATACAAACCATTTTCGCAAAACAAACATGACTTGAAATGTTCTAATTTTTGCGATTTAGTCTATATTTACTTGTGTGCATCACATAGTAAGGTCAGATTAATAATCAGAATAAGAGCACATGATATTTATAAAAATGCATATCATGATTAGTAGAGGCCGATCTTTGATCGGGCGAGCGGGAGTGCTCATTTCATGACCTTTCCCCCTCGTACCCAAGTTCCCGAGCCGAGGCAACGTTTGTGATAACGGATACATGGCCTTTGGCACAAGTCAGAGTTTCCTAAATTTTTCCAAAATAAAAATATTTAGGTAGCAACTCTGTATCTGGCAAAGCAGTCCAATTTTGGCATTATTTGATTTAAAATCGATTTTTTAAAAAAGTTTGCCGGAATTGGACTCTTTGGTGTTTATCAGTTTCACATTGCACTTGTGAGACTAGATTCAGAACCGCGGGAGTCCGAACTATGAGGCCTTCTTTTCAAACCTTCCCGAAAGGCGAGCGCGAGAAAAAGGCGAGTCCACACTTGGCTCGAGCGACGCCACTTGAGAAATACACGCGTAATTGGTACCTCGCTCGAGCGAGAGAGTCTTCGCTCGAGCAACCTTCGCAGCCTCTATTTCCTATATATATATATGTGTGTGTGTGTGTTTCAGTCTGTTTTAGGGTTAATTTTTTCAGATCTGTTTTGGGGCTCTAGGGTTTTATTTTGGGGCTATTTTACTAGTTTTCCTTTGATATACACTTGAGTATTAAACTCACATGGTTTGACAATTCACATTAAAGAGTTGTTTTAGTGATCATCTTCAAGAGTGTTATTCTTCGGTGGAATCCGGAGATTCAAGCGTGGAGTGTTCGAAGGTGTTCGAAGCTGTGCCCAGTCGTTGAGTCAACGTGGATGTTGTGGAATCATCATAAATCTAATCAATTTTGAGACAAAGACTGCGGTGGAAGAGATACAAATCGTTAAAGACAAATTGGGTAATTTGTTTGGTTGTTTTGTATTCTTTCTTTCATTCATAGTGGATTGATTCGTGGCGTTTCGCTCGTGGTTTTTTAATCACAATTGAAGGTGCTTCAATTATGATTTTTCTACGTAAAAATCGTTTGTGTCAGTTTATTATTTTTTGAAACGACAATCTAAATCACTTTCGTACATATTTGATGACTTAGATTGTTAGTTTTAATTGTTTGGGAACAAGTGTAATTAATCTTGAGCCGAATCACAAATCACTTAGAGTTTTTAATAGCTAAAAAAGTATCTAAGGTTGAGAAAAATAATTCTTAACAAGTTAAAAATAAATTAAACTTAAATAATTTAATTTTTATAATGTATATAGAACTTTCCCTATGACATGAAGTCTCTTAGCAGATAATTTATTTTTTGAAAGTTAACTTTTAGCATAACAAAAAGGTTTTCTAAAAATAAATTAAGATATATAATATGGTGCTAGTTATTGATGTGATCAAGAAACAAACACAAATTATAAAAAAAAAATATCTTATACTAATAGGTTCCTCTAGCTGGTAATTTTATGAGAAAAGCACTATTCGGTCAAAGTTGAAAAAAAATATTATAAATTACTCATAATTTTTAACCTACATCGCACTACAGAATGAGTTGCACCTCATATTTTTATATATCTTTTCGTGCTCTGTGCTATGATTCCCCCTAATTTTATCATCGTTAATGTGGATTCATGGATGCCACTTATTTATTTTTATTACAATATGTCATTTATTCTTAAGTCAATAGTTTGATTTGGTCAAAGCAAACTAATAGTATATATAGAGACAAATATTATCTTTGAGAGGGTCCCACTGATCCTTCACGTACGTTCAATGGGGTTTTTTGTTTTTTCAGTACATCATTGAGTTTTCTCTTTGAAGTATGTGAGGAAATTTCAAATCAGTAAAAGTAGGTAGATTATTTTGGAAAAATTATAAACCAGTACAATAATGAAAGAATATTTGATTTTTTATGATTGTACAAATTTTTTGTGTGTATAATTCAAATCCTTGTTATGTTTGGTGCAAATTCTTTTTATATGTCAAAATTCTATCATAAAATTTATATTGTAATTAATTTTTCATTGTTTTATTGATTTGTAATTTCTCCAATTATTTTCATATGGTACAAGTTATTCTTTTGAATTTAATGTAATATTTTCTTGTGTCAAATTTGCACTTAAAATTTTTAATGTGTAGTGTAATTTTTTAAACTATCACACTTATAATTAATTGTTCCTTTATATTTATAGACATGACCCACAGTGAAAGAAATGTGAATGCATGCCTCATGCAATTACTTCCTCAAAGAAATCGATTTCACTCTTTTTCATGAGTTGAAGTGGTTCAATTCGAGTCTTTAGGCTCCATTTTGGTCCTCTTTCAATAATGATTTAATATGTTCATATTATAAACCCTTGTAACAGTGTGTGAGGGTCGGTTTGCGTTATTTGGGAGAAATAATCTCAACGAAATCACACTCTGGTAATTTGATAATTTTTTTAACTAGCCACCAACTTGCATAACCTCAAAATCAATAAATTGGTTTGAGTATTTTGATGGTTTTGAACCAACGGGTTTGGTGAGCTGACAAGTTGTAAATTGTTAATGTAATTGTGAAACTATAAAATAAAAATAATAGAAATGTTTGATGACATACATCTATTTAGAAAAAGTTGATAATAGTCTAGCATTTAAACATGTGAGGAAAGTTTTAAAAAAATAACAAGATTTGTTCATGGTCGAGGTGTTTCATTTATAAACTAGTTGATTTTGGATGAGTTGATTCAAACTGCACATAATCTAACCTGTACATGTAATCTTGCCCAACTCGCCAACAATCTCAAACCACAGGTGGCAGCACGGGTCAGACATATTGGGCATGTTTTTTTTGTGCATCCCTATACATGAAAAAATTAGATTGATTCAATAATTTTAATAATGTGATTTATCATAATTGTCTTCAAAAAATGAGCTATTCATTTTCAAAAATCACATTTTACGTCCTTTTTTATTATTATGACAAATGTGATCAAATCGCGATGATCTACATAAAAGGCTACAATACAAACATAATAAATAATCGAAAAAAGATCCGACATGAGCCCCAAAGGCCTAGATAGCCCCTTTCCAATCCGCCCTAAACTAGAGAGATGCCAACTCATTTCCAAAAAATATTGACAATATCATAAATGTATCTAACATCGTTCATTTATATAAGTTCACACAAATAAATCATATCACATATATTTATGACTTTTCCAAATGCAGAAATAAATATTGTTCTTCACTCCTTTTTTTTTCATTGCAAAACCATTCATTTTAGAGTAAATCATAATTTTACCTCTAAAGTATAAATTTTTTTCACTTTGATCTTTTAAAAATAAAGGGCTTGTTTGGTTTGTGTTTCAGAAACATGTTTTGGAAAAAAAAAAAATACGAAAACATGTTTGGTTTGGTGTTTTGGGAAATTTGTTTTGGAAAATTGTTTTGAGAGAGAGTTTTGGAAAAAGTGATTGATTTGATGTGTGTGTGAGAGAGATTTGTTTGGAAAAGTTGTTTGGTTTGTGTGTTTTGGGAAATTTTTTTGGGAAAATTTGTTTGGTAGAGAAAATTTCTGAAATTTGTTTGTAGAGAAAATTTCTGAAATTTTTTTCAGAAACATCAACCAAACAAGCCCAAAATTTCTCATTTTGGTCCTAACCTATTAGATTCTTATCACATTGTTCAAATGTCAGCAGTTGTCCTTTTGTGAAAATGGCGTGTACACGAATTGACCTAGACTAAACCCCAACTATATTCAAGGGCAATCTATGCATTATATTATACTGTTCCTTCAATTTCTCTTTTCTCCCCTGCCACTATCGATCAATCTTCATCATTCACAACCCAACTCCTCTTTTTTTTTTTTTGTGTGTGATTTTGTGATCTTTTGACTTTTTTTAGTTAATGTATTTAGAAAGTTGTTAAAAAAAAATTATGAGTAAAAAATTTGACCTGACGTTTAATTCTTTTTGTCGATATCAAGTAATTTATTAACTGTTAAACTTTTTTAATCAGAATGTGATTTTTTTCTTTAATTGCCAAACAACCTCTAACCGTTAAACTTTTTTAATCAGAAGGTGATTTTTTCCTATGATTTGGAACCTTTCTACTTGGAAGTACGAAACATAAAATGGAACAAGGACAAGGATAAGGATGGATCTAAGGGGTGTGGGCGGGTATGGTTGCATTCCCAAAATTTTTAAAAATTATATATATTATACTAGTAATTAGGCTAAGTTTGGGAAGACTAAATAAGTGCACTTTTTGATTTTTTATGAAATATGAGTTGGATTTGGGTTGGGTTTGAAGTGATGTGTTAGAGAGGTGATGTGACTTAAATAAGATGATTTGACTTAAATAGGATAGTGACTTTTGGACTTTTTGGATTTTTTTGAGGATGCCAAACTTGGCCTTAGTAAGGTAATTTTAAATTGAGTATATTGTATTCTTGGGCTTTCTTAAAAGCAGATATTTGTCTCTTCCTCAATGAATTTCACCAAAACAGCAAACTCAAGAAAGGTCTGACTTCTACTTTCTTAACACTGATTCCAAAAATTCCTAATCCATCTTCTCTATCTGACTACAGACCCATCAGTTTGATAGGCTGTATCTATAAGATTCTAGCCAAGGTTTTATCAAGGAGATTGAAATCTATTATGCCCAAATTAATTGATGGAACTCAATCAGCTTTCGTAAAAGGTAGGCAAATATTAGATGGTATTCTCATTGCCAATGAAATTGTTGATTTGTGGAAGCACAGCTCTACAGGTGGGCTCCTCCTTAAATTGGACTTTCAGAAGGCTTTCGACAGTGTCAATTGGAACTTTCTTTTCCATATGCTTCAAAAATTTGGTTTTGGTGAAAAATGGATCTCATGGATTAAAGAATGTGTGTCTTCCTCTCATATATCCGTTTTGGTAAACGGTTCTCCTTCTCAAGAATTTTCTCCTCAGAGAGGCTTAAGACAAGGTGATCCTCTTTCCCCCTTTCTCTTTAATCTTGTGGTTGAAGGACTCAACATTCTCATCCTTAGGGCCAAAAGTCTCAATCTTATCAAGGGAGTGGATATAGGTGGCTCTGGGCTGAACCTTTCTCATTTGCAATTTGCAGATGATACCCTCATGTTCTGTAATCTAGATTGGGATGAGTTAACAAATCTAAAAAGAATCCTCAATTGCTTCGAGTTAATCTCCGGGCTGAAGATTAATTACCAAAAGTCTGTAATCTGTGGAGTTGGGTCTAATAGGGAATTCACCTCTCAAGTAGCTGATTTCTTCAATTGTAGGGTGAGAACGCTACCAATCAATTATCTTGGTATGCCTCTTGGGGCCAACCCAAAAAGAATTTCTACATGGGAGCCTATCATAGACCAAGTGAAGAAAAGATTAGCATCATGGAAAAGGAGATACCTTTCTTTTGGAGGAAGAATTACTTTGATCAAAGCGGTACTATCTTCTCTCTCAATTTACTATATGTCCATTTTTAAAATCCCCACCAAAGTGGCGAACTTAATTGATAAATATCAGAGATCCTTTTTATGGGGGGATAGTGATGATAAAAGGAAATAACATCTTCTCAACTGGGAGGCATGCTCTGTTAGCAAGCTTTTTGGAGGTTTGGGCTTTAGAAAGACTAAGGAAGGTAATGACACTCTGCTATGCAAATGGTGGTGGAGATTTGCCACTGAAAAAGGTTCCTTGTGGAGGAAAGTTTTATGTGCCAAACATAATGTGCATGAAGATTGTTGGCTTCCTAATGACCTCAACTTCAGAAATTCATCTGCTATGTGGAAAAGTATCTCCTCTATGGACAGGTATGGATCTCGATCAGTTGCTTTATTTTTGGAAAATATTCAGTTCAAACTAGGCGATGGTAAAAGAATCAAATTTTGGCTTGATGCATGGGCCTCATGTTCTCCTTTGTCCAACCTTTATCCTAGACTCTTCTCTCTAGCAACAAATAAAGATTCATGCATTCATCAGTACTTGCACCAGACTGCGGATAACCAA
Source organism: Camellia granthamiana (assembly GCA_036172215.1). Taxonomy (NCBI): domain Eukaryota; kingdom Viridiplantae; phylum Streptophyta; class Magnoliopsida; order Ericales; family Theaceae; genus Camellia; species Camellia granthamiana. The sequence continues at coordinate 4,061,456 of CM069916.1, read as the reverse complement.
ACTCATTGGAATATCACATATAGGAGAAGTTTGAGAGTTTGGGAAGATGAATTGCATCTCGAGTTGATTAACAGACTGCCGCAACCTCTTATCATTAGTAATAATTGTGAGGATCATCTGCTATGGGCTCCTACATCATCTGGATCCTTTTCAGTTAAATCTCTTTACGAAATTTTTGAAAGCTCTCTTCGCTTAACCCCTTTTCCAATTATGAAGATGTGGAAATCAGTAGCTCCTCCCAAAATCAAAGCATTTGGTTGGCTTGTTTGGTGGAATCGGATCGCCTCTTCAGATCTTCTTGTCCGTAGGCTCATTATTCCCACAATCAATCATTGTGCATTTTGCGGTATTGATAATGAATCTGCATCACACTTGCTCTTGCATTGTAATCATGCTTGGAAGGTTTGGAATGAAATTTTTTGTTGGTGGGGTTCTCAGTGGGTCTCCCCTAGCTCTCTTCAAGGCTTGCTTTTATGGTGGTATGGTCAAAAATTCAAAAAACTGGGTAGACTCATCTGGGAAGCAATTCCCTTGGCGGTGCTTTGGAGCTTATGGGTAGCAAGAAACAACTTGATATTTAATTCTAAAGTTCCTGTCTGGGAAAATATTGTGGAAAGCATCAAGATCAAAGTGGCCACATGGGTGAAGTTTTCCAGTCATCTGCCTCATTACTCAATCCATGACTTCATGCACTGCTTGAATGGATTGAAGGACCATAAGTTGTAGTTCCTTGGCTGGTTGATGTTATTTGTTGTTTTTATTTTCTTTATTTTCAGTTTTGGTTGAGGTCTTGTCAACCTCTTATATTGTTCTTGGCTTGCATATGATTGGGCTCAATTATAGGTGCCAACCTAGTTAGGATGTATTCTTGAGCTATGATGCTATTTAGTCAAGTCTTTCCCTTCTTTTTTTTTATTAATAAAATCTTTTCTTCGCTGATCAAAAAAAAAGTATATTGTATTCTTAAAATTTTAGTAGTTTACACCTTCTGAATTATTTATATTACAAAATTTTAAAAATAATTTATAAATTAAGTTTTATCAAATATTAATATATTATATTTGTTATATTTTTATATTGTTTAGAGTTGTTACTATTTTTTTTTTATTACTATTTTTGTTTTCTATTCATGGCCTCGTTCGAGAAGTTGGCTATTTTAGTATAGTATTTTAGTTTTTGACTATTTTAATAGGCAAAAATATGTGTTTAGGAAGATGATTAAATTTTTTTGTAATTGGATGTAATATTTGTGAGAGAAAAAAAAATGATTATGAGTTTGATGTGATATTTTATCTTATTGATTATTTTAGCATATTTTGTCTTTTTGTAAATTCTAGTCCAAAAAAAAAAACAAAACAAAACAAAAAAAAAAAGCCTTTGCCAAACAAGGCCCATATGTCATTTATGTTGTTTTTTTATTTTTTATAAATCACATTTTAATTTGCTTATGTATTGTATTTTGTATTCATTATTATTTGTTAATTCTCTATAAATAAAAATATTGTCTGAATCTAAAAGTATTGTCTACTTCAACATAACATTCTTAAAAATAAGTTCATAAAATTTAATACTGTTTATTGAAATAGATTATTATTATACTCATAAAAACATACATTTCAATTAAGAATTTTCAAAACTAAATTACATAATAAGATGAAAAATAATTTTGTAACAAGTTATTTCATCATATTTATTGTGAAATATATTACATAAGATTTTGATGTCTAACCTATCATAAATGTTTATATGTCTATATATATTATAAAAATGGCAATTAGAATATTTTTAAATAGTAGTGTTAATAGATGAAGACGTAAACAAAATAAATATGTCCAATTATATTTTTGTTCTCAATTGTGTTGACAAAAAATGTCCGATTAATAATAATATTATTTATTTTTTTGTGCCGGTATAAATCAAATTTTATAATAATGTTTTTGTGAAAAAGTTACACGTATTTTTTGTCCGCCCTTCAAAACTCGAATCCTAGATCCGGAAGTGAGAATTCTTTATTCTAGATAAAAGTGAAAAATAACATATTTTGGGGGTGAAAGTATATTTGTTAGCTTCTAGGCCTTTTGTCCCTACCTTTCCAATCACAAGGTACTATATATATGTCTGTCTGAGACCATTGTGGCAAGAATTTGAAAGCTCTACTCTAGCAAGAGGATCAAAGATGAGCAGAAAACCTAATAACCAACTACTCTTCTCTCTCTTCTTCTTCATTTTCTTTGTTCTCTCTCCAAGTAACCTGTTCACTAATATGGCCATGGCTCAGAACAACACAATCCCAGTGAATGTGTCTGTTTGGCAGAGCTTAATTACAGCTTATTTCAGCTTTCAGCTTAATTTAAGCTGTTTTGATGTGTTTGGTTTAGCTTATAGCTTATAACTTATAGTTTTTTGGAAGTCAGAAATCAGATTATTCTTTGAGTGGGGCAGGAGATGCTTTAAGAATAAGCCGGAAATCAGCTTAAGCTGAAAGTTATAAGCTATAAGCTGTTTAGGCATAAGCTATAAGTACTTTCCCACAGCTCTACCAAACAGGGCCAATGTAGGGGTGGTTCTTGACATGAATAAATGGGTTGGGAAGATGGGTCTGAGCTGTATCACCATGGCTCTCTCAGACTTCTATGCCTCTCATGGCCACTACAGGACTAGGCTTCTCCTTAACACCAGGGACTCCAAGAATGATGTTGTTGGTGCAGCTGCAGCAGGTTCTCTCACCATTCGAATTGTCCAGGCAGTTGGCTTTCATTTGAGAAACAATTATTTCAGTATAATGTGTGATAATATATTAAAACTCATCTAATATTATTGGCTTTATTTGGAAAGTGGTTATTTTTTAAATTTTTTTATTTATTTAACTATTTTAATAGGCTATTTTAATTTGTGTGTTTGAAAAGATGGATTGAAATATTTTTAAATAGTTGTATTGAAAAAAGTGTTTGATATGATGTTTTGTTATTAAATGACCAAACTGCCCCTACATAACCAAGTTGCCTGCCGTTGAACTCCAAACCCTCGCTGGTTTATGTGGGACGTACGGTCTGTGGGGATGTATTTTCTGAGTACCAACACGTGGCCGAGGTGACACCGAAGTGTCAACCGAGATGTCACGTGTCCTGGACAAGACACCAGAATGATCTCGGCTAGGTCGAGGTTATCTGCGAGAATACAGGAATCCGGGATAAGCGGGTAAGGGACAGGAGTCCTAGAATGAAGAAAGACTACAAGATGGATATAGGTAATACTCTTAGGGAGTCTATCCTTATCTCTTGAAGAGTCCAAGGTAAATCCGGAATTAGAGTCCATAGAAGTCAGACTTCTAGTGGGACTGGGATGGAGTTAAACTATAAAAGAGGAGCACCCCCGGCGGGTCTAAGGTACGCAATTTTAAGCCTTGAGCAGTACTTTACGCATTGTATTACCTTTGTGAGATACTGACTTGATCGTCGGAGTGTCCCCTGGTGGAAGAACCACCGCCGGAGCCTTTTCTTTCTGTGCAGGATAACAGGGTGCCATCCGTTCTGCCTGTGCTCTCCAGCTGAATTACTAAGGAGGGCAGTGTGATCGGAAACTCACTCACACAATTTGGCGCCGTCTGTGGGAAGGAAAGATGAATAGATGGCCAGTAACGCACAACAAGAAAACGTTGGGGACGACGCTCCCGCAGGGAGCAACAGGCCTATCAATCTTGACATCGAAGGAGACAACCACAACGAAGAAACCCCTAACCAGGGGCACGAAGGAAAAAACGTCGGCGAGAAGGGCGACGCTTCAAAGAAGACAGACCAGGGCAGATACTACAACGAAGATAACCTCCAGGTATGGAAGGATAGGTGCCTACGAAGGGATGAGGAAGTAAAGGAGATGGAAAACAAGTTGGCAGACCTTCAATCGGTTGTCAATTTCATGATGCAAAATAATGTCATGCAGCCTCCATACCCGCTGCAGGACACACCAATGCCAGCAGCAAACGCCCAGAAGAAGGGGCAGAAAGTAATCCCCGAAGCCCCTCAGCACACGAGGAGTGGAAGACACTCTCACCGACCTTCCAGGGAAGTCGGCCGAGAAGAACCGAGAAGAGAAGAGTCCCGAAGGACATATCACGAGAAGGAGGCAGACCCCAAAGAACATCGGCATGTTCAGGGGCGAGTATTGTGTTTCGATGCATCCTGCGGGGAAGGATCGAAAAGAGACCACCATGAGGCCGAGAGTAGTGCGCCGAAAAGGCTGAAGTCCAAAGACAGCTGGGCTCCAGGGAGAAGTAAAAAAGACTTGAGAGATTACCTCAAGAGGAAGCAAGAGAATGCCGGAGTCGAAGTAACCTCCTCGGTTAAGCCGAGGACACCATTCTCGGTGGAATTGGACAAATTCGTCGCACCGAAAAGATTCAGTATGCCGAGGTTCCAAATATATGATGGTAAGTCGGACCCTAATTTCCATGTTGGACTATTTTCGAATTCAATGGCATTATATAGCGGGAACGAGCCGTTGCTCTGCAAAGTGTTCCCTTCATCCTTCGGGGAGATTGCATCGGATTGGTTCCACAAATTACCAAAGGGGAGCGTGAAGACTTGGAAAGGCCTGGCCGAGATGTTTGTGGCCAGGTTCATCACAAACAAACTGCAGCCATTGAGGGTGGATGCACTGATGGCCCTGAAAATTGGCAAAGATGAAAGCCTCAGAGCCTATGCAAAGAGGTACTATGAGGTGTTCAATCGAATACCTGAATGCAACCAGGAGGTGGCGGTCGTGTCTTTCAAGAACGGCCTGAAGGATGACTGTCCACTGCGGAAGTCTTTGGCAAAAACCCTGCCAAAGAGCATGGAAGAGCTCATGGTGAGAATCGAGAAATATGCCAGAGCCGAGGAAGATACATCGGGGAATAAGGAGACAAAGCCAGAAAAAGGCAACGGCTCGCCGAAGCGAGTCCGAGGTAACAATGGACCCAGCAAACAGGAGACAGAGTTGAAGGCTAAGCAGGCAGTGACAACGGTGTTCCGAATTCCGGTCCACAAAGTCCTTGATCAAATTCGAAATCAGCCCTACTTCAGAGCGCCGGCAAGGGCACCAGGAGAGTTTATGGGAAGAAACCTTGGTAGGCGTTGTGCTTACCACAACGAGGAGGGGCACCCAACTCAGGGTTGCAGAGCCCTTAAAGCACACTTAGAAGATTTGGTGAGGCAAGGCCATCTGAGAGACCTTATAGATGAGGCCAAAACAAGGGAAGAACAGGCACGATTGCCTCAAGCACCAGCAGCCCCGCCTCCCCCAACGCAGCAACCACAGGCAGGCGGACCTCGGGTGGTTATTGTGATCCACTCAAAAGTGAATGAAAACGACATACGGGGGGAGACACAGAGGGTAAAACACCTGCAGCACGTCAACCAGGTCGGACTAAAAAGACCTCGGCCAGAAGAGCGCCAGGGACAGATGATAGTCTTCACAGAAGCCGACCTAGATATGGTCCAGCACCCGCACAATGATGCCTTGGTAGTATCCCTCTAGGTTGGGGAGTGCCAGGTGAAACGCATCCTGATAGATCAAGGCAGCTCCTGCGACATCATGTATGTCAGATGTTACAAGGAGTTAGGCCTTCACCCTGATGACATGGAGCAGTCAAACGGCCCGATGGTCGGCTTCAATGGAACGCCGACATGGCCATTAGGTGCAACAAGCTTGGAGGTACAGGCTGGCACGAAGAAGATCAAGACGGAATTCATTGTGATTGACACGCCCTCGCCTTACAACATTATCTTGGGGAGACCGTGGTTGCATGCAATGGGGGCAGTTCCCTCAACATTGCATCAACTGCTACGGTTCCCAACAGAACATGGGATTGAGGAAGTCAGAGGAGATCAGTTGCAGGCAAAAAATTGCTCCATGGCAGCAATGAAATTAACCTGCAGCATTCGGGAACCAGAGAAGGCAGAAGTTGAAAAAGAGGACATGAAGGTCCTAGACGATGTCGGCAAGGAGCCAACTGAGAAAAGTGAAGAAGCACTGAAGAAAATCTTCGTCCAGGAGGGCGATGAAGAACGCTTCTTTCTTCTCGGCACAGGATTAGCCGAAGAAGAGGAAAGGGCGCTGGAAGCCTTTCTGAGGAAAAATATTGAGGTGTTCGCCTGGACACCTTATGAAATGCCTGGCATTGACCCCGAGGTCACATGTCACAGACTCAACATTGACAGGTCGGCCAAACCAGTAATACAACGGGCCAGAAGACCGACGTTGATGCACGTCGAAGCAGTGGAGGAGGAAGTAGACAGACTACTGGAGGCCAGGGCCATCAGAGAAGCCAATTATCCGACGTGGTTGTCAAACACAGTGGTAGTAAAGAAGAAGAATGGCAAATGGAGGGTCTGCGTAGATTTTACAAACTTGAACAAAGCTTGTCCCAAAGACAGCTTCCCTCTACCAAAGATCGACCAGTTGGTGGACGCCATATCTGGACATGGAAGGATGAGCTTCTTGGATGCTTATAGGGGGTATCACCAGATAGCCATGTACCCCCCAGACGAGGAGAAGACAGCGTTTATCACCCCAAAAGGTCTGTATTGTTACAGAGTTATGCCTTTTGGGTTGAAAAACGCAAGAGCAACTTACCAAAGGCTGGTAACCAAGATGTTCAAACACTTGATTGGCCGAACAGTAGAAGTCTACATTGATGACATGGTCGTGAAGACCAAGGAACCAAAAGATCATCTTGCTGACCTAAAAGAGGTCTTTGACATACTCAAAACATATCGGCTCCGACTCAACGCATCGAAGTGCGCATTTGGAGTCGGATCCGGTAAGTTCTTGGGATTCCTAGTGACTAGAAGAGGCATTGAAGCCAGCCCAGATCAGATCAAGGCCATCCTGGAATTACAGAGTCCGACATCGGCTAAATAGGTTCAAATGCTTACTGGAAGGGCCGCAGCCCTAAACAGGTTCATAAGCCGAAGTTCAGACAAATGTAAACCTTTTTTCAACCTGGTGAAAAAGGCCACAGATTTTCTATGGATAGAGGAATGTGAGGCCGCTTTGGCCGACCTGAAGAAATATCTTACCACGGCTCCAGTCCTCTCAACACCTCAACCTGTGGAGGAACTGTTTTTATACTTAGCCGTTTCGGAGCACGCAGTAAGTGCTGTAATAATCCGAGAAAAGAAGGGAGAGAAAAAAGCTGTTTACTATGTAAGTAAAACCTTGGCCGATACAGAAACAAGGTATTTACCACTGGAGAAATTAATGCTGGCCTTGGTAATGGCTTCAAAAAAGCTAAACCATTACTTTTAGGCCCACAAGATAGTGGTACTAACAGAACACCCACTGAAATCCCTGTTGCAACAAGGAGACTTAACTGGAAGAATAGCAAGATGGGCCGTAGTTTTGGGCCAATATGACCTGGAGTTCAGACCGAGAACAGCAATTAAGGGCCAAGTCTTGGCCGACTTCGTGGCCGAGTTCTCACCAGAATACATCGAACATCGGGCTCCGTTGAGCCGAGATGAACGATGTCCAAACAAGGAAGGAGAAGCCCAGCCAAAGGCTAAAGAACCAAGGAAGGAAAAACTCAGACCCTGCAGCATTTACATCGGTGACTCCTTTCAACTCTTTGTTGATGGGAGCTCAAACCGGCAGGGGGCAAGGGCAGGAGTAGTGTTAATATCCCCCGATGGAGAGATATTGGAGCAGTCCATTCGACTGGGGTTCAAAGCCTCGAACAATGAGGCGGAATATGAGGCATTGATTGCTGGACTGAAGCTGGCAGTAACAGCAGAGGCAGATGAGGTAATTGTTTTTTGTGACTCACAACTTATAGTAAATCAAACTACAGGAGAGTTTGCTGCCCGAGATGAAAGAATGTCAGCATACGCAAAAGAAGTCATCAGGCTGGCAGCCATGTTTCAAAACTGCCGACTTCTTCAGGTTAGCCGAGAAGATAACTACCACGCCGACGCGTTGGCCAATTTAGCAAGTTCAATGCAAACCGGAAAGACAAGGACAATAATGATCGATTACCTATCAGGCCCGAGCATAGAGCCACCAAACACAATGCAAGAAGCATTATGTGTGGACATGGGACCAAGCTGGATGGATGCAATTGTTGCATTCCTGAAAGAAGGAAAGCTGCCAGAAGAACGAAAGGAAGCACACAAGGTCAGATTAAAGTCGGCAAGATTCATTCTGACAGCAGAAGGACATCTCTACAGAAGATCCTTCACTGGACCTCTTTTAAGGTGTGTACACCCTCTTCAGGTCGAAGACTTTTTATATGAAATTCATGAAGGAGTTTGTGGAAACCACGCAGGGGGCAGATCATTAGCTCACAGGGCCATTACCCAGGGGTATTGGTGGCCCTACATGCAAAAAGATGCAGAGGCCTATGTGAAGAAGTGTGAACAATGCCAGAGGTTTGCACCTTTGATACATTAGCCAGCTGCCGACTTGAACCCGGTTTCCAGCCCTTGGCCATTTGCCCAATGGGGCATGGATCTCGTTGGACAATTGCCCCAAGCAACTGGGCAGTGGAAGTACCTACTGGTAGCAACAGACTACTTCACAAAGTGGATAGAAGCAAAGCCTCTTGCCAAAATCCGAGATGTGGATGTGAAGAACTTCATCTGGAGAAACATCATCACCAGATTTGGGATTCCAAGAACAATAGTTGCCGACAACGGAACACAGTTTGACAGCAAACTCATCAAGAATTTTTGTGCAAAGTTCAAGATAAAGAATTACTTTTCAACACCAAGTTTTCCCCAAAGTAATGGGCAAGCAGAAGCATCCAACAAAGTAATTCTGGATGGGATAAAGAAGAGGCTGCAGGCAGCAAAGGGAAAGTGGGTAGATGAATTGTCCAATGTGCTCTGGGCATATCGCACTACGCCAAGGAGATCAACAGGGGAATCCCCCTTTGCCATGGCTTATGGCACAGAAGCAGTCATTCCATTGGAGATCGGCATCCCAGGGATCAGAACCCAGGGAGTTGAGAACGGGACTAACGATGTGCTCTTAGCCCGAGATCTAGATCTACTAGAAGAAAGAAGAGAGAAAGCTGCAATCCAGCTTGCAGCATACCAGCAACAGCTTGCCAAAGCTTACAACAAGAAGGTCAATCCAAGGGATTTTCAAGTCAACGACCTAGTCTTGCGAAAAGTCGTCGGCAATAAAAAGGATCCCAGAGAGGGCAAGCTTGGCCCAAACTGGGAAGGACCCTACAGAATTACTTCGGTGTTAGGAAATGGGGTATATCGGCTCGAAGACAGTGAAGGCAAAGCATTGCCTAGACCATGGAACACTTGTAATTTAAAGTTTTTTTATCATTAGATGTTGTTTGATTTTTTGCCGATATGATCAATGAAATCTTAGCAGAATTTTCCAAAACTTATGAAACTATGCATAATGAGAACCCAAGTGGAACTTAGGTTCACATTGGGGGCAGATAGAAGACAGTAATGCCTAGCCGAAGTTAAGCCGAGATGTTTAACCGTGGTTAATCTAAGATAAAGTTTAACCGGAGTTAAACAGAAATTATGCTTAACCGAAGTTAAGCCGAGATAAATTCTTTATCTTTACTTGTTGAAATTTGCAGCAATTTACAAGTTAAAGTTAAGCCGAGATAAATTCCTTATCTTTACTTGTTGAAATTTGTAGCAATTTACAAGTTAAAGTTAAGCCGAGATAAATTCCTTATCTTTACTTGTTGAAATTTGTAGCAATTTACAAGTTAAAGTTAAGCCGAGATAAATTCCTTATCTTTACTTGTTGAAATTTGTAGCAATTTACAAGTTAAAGTTAAGCCAAGATAAATTCCTTATCTTTACTTGTTGAAATTTGTAGCAATTTACAAGTTAAAGTTAAGCTGAGACATTTGTTTATCTTCACTTGTTGAAATTTGTAGCAATTTACAAGATGAAGTTGAATGAGGTTTATTGATTCAAACCCTTGTTAAAACTTGAGAAAAGTTTGCCAGTCAAAATTGTATATGCTGTATACTTGTTGAAAGTTATGGAAAGTTTACAGGTGAAATTCTTGCCGAGATAAATTTCCGGGTAAACATACCCGAGGTATTTTTTCCCCGAGGAGATTTCACAAAGGAGGAAAGACTTGCAAAATATTCTAAGTACAGAATCATGCAGAAGCAGTCATAAGAATACCAAAATACAAACACTCAGTAGTAGAAAGTTGTATTTAGCATCAGAATGGAAAAAGGCACATCGGCCAGGCACAGAGTTTACATTGTTCTGAAAACAAAAACGTACAAAAAGTACAAACAGACAGAAAAAGAAAAAAAGCATCACGGTTGTGTTTCTTCAGTTTCAGGAGCAGTTTGGGCTTGAACCTCGGCCACTTCCTGAAGAACTACCTCGGCAGATCCCTGAGGAACCACTTCGGCAGACTTTTCCGCCTCGATCTCGGCGTCAATCTCTGCAAGTGTCTCCTTGAGGCCTTTCTCAGTTGGAGGAACGACGGATGGCGCCTGTTCAGGAGTAGCCTCCTTGGTAACGACTTCATCCTCTTCATCATGAGTCAAGTCCAGGACTTGATCATCCTGAGGAAGGGACTTAGTCCCAGTAGCGTTCTTGGGCTTCCTGACCAGGGCCTCATCATCATCCTTTTCCTCTTCTTCTGATTCAGACTCGGAATCATTTTCAGTTTGACTTGAAGGAGGAGGCAGAGGGCATGGCACAGGAATTTGATCGGCATTCCTCAGAGGCGAGTCAGCCGGAATGTCAAGTTTCTTCAGCACAGCCATCCAACCAAGGGAGAAGCTCCTGTTGCACGCCTGCCTGACTTGAAGCTTGTAGTTCTCAGCGACATCGGCCATACCTTGAGCATATGCCTTGTCATCAGCCTCTTCAATTTCGGCCTTTTTCGTGGCCAGGGCTTCTTGAAGCTCCTTCTCGGCCTGGGCCCTTCTGTCCTCAGCTTCCTTCAATTGGGCTTGAAGAACCTTGTTTATAGCCTCAGTTGTGCCGACCTTCTCCTCGGCAGAAGTTTGGGCTTTAATAGCAGCCTCGGCTTGGTCCTCCAGTTTCTTCATCTTTGCTTCAAGTCCTTTATGGGACTTTTTAAGGGCAGTAACCTCCCTCTTGGCGTCGGTAAGCCTCTGCCGGTTTTCAAACGACTGCAGAGAAAAGGAGTGGGCATGCTGGATGGCCTGAAGGCAAAAAACAGTGTTAGAAAATATTCTAAGTAAGAAACAGAAAGGAAGTAACAAGTTCCAAGTAAGAACATTTACCTGAACAGAATGCTGAAGCATGAGACAGTAGTTCTCATACTCACTAATCTCGGCGTTCCGCTCAAGATCACCCGGGAGCAGGAGGGCAGTACTGAGTGCAACGCCGATATTAATATCCTCGGCGCTGTCACTCTCGAAGACTGGCTTGTCCTCTAGAGTAATTTTTGGCTCCCAGGGGACCAAGGGTTTTTTCGACTTAGAGGTTGAGCCACAATACAACCTCGGCTTCTTTGATTTTGAAGAAGGGGATGGTTGTGCTTCAGCAGATCTTTTTTCGGGAACAGAAGCGGTCTTCTGGCTCCCAGCCAATTGCGAAATTGGCAGTATGTCTTCAGTCTCAACTTGGGCGGCCGTGGCCTTCGGCTGAGCTTTTTTGGTCTTTTTTGGCTTTGGTGGGGGCATGGTGGACGTCGGCTGAGCATCGACGTCGGTCGGAAGGTCGGCCAGGAGATCTTGAGCCACGGGCTTTCGGCGAACCATCTCAGCAGTTTTGACAAGTCGTCGCCGACGTTTTCGTTCAGGAATGGGGATCAAGTATGGTGCCGAAGTGGATGGCAAATCCGCCGGGTCAGACGTCGATCCTTGATCTGTTCATGATGAGGACGCAGTCTGGGTTGTGACAGAGCGTGGAGAGTGGCTTTTTGTCTTTCGTTTGGGGACGTCGGGCAAAACGGACTTGTACGTTGGGATAAAATTTAACAACAGAGGAGCTTTCTTTTTGGCCACAGGGAGATCCAGAAGTCTTTTTAGCTCTTCACTGGGGGCGTAGAATTGGCGAAAATTTTTCGGTGGCTGATGAAGATCTGCAATAGAAAACTAGTGTTAGAAACAGACAAAGTTTTGGAGACTTAAAAAGAAACAAGTGATTGATAGTGGGTTCTTACCCTTGCCCTCCTTAACAGTTCGAGGAAGAGGGTATAAGTGGACATCGTCGTCTGGGGCAAACTCCCAGTTTCCAGAGGCAATCAGGTAGTCGTCTCCAGCCCCCTTGTTGGAGTCTGGGAGGTCGGCTATAAGTTTGAATTCAGTGGACCTCGGCTTGAGGTAGTAGACAAAGCCTTTGTCTTTTAAGTCCAGGGCGCACATGGTATAACAAAACTGGATATCGGCCAGGGTAATCCTAACATTCTCACGCCTAGCCAGGGCTATGATACCATTAATCACTCTGTAAGAGTTAATGGTAAGTTGCATAGGGTTCAACTTATAGAAGTGGAGAACGTCACGAAAAAGGGTAGTAAGTGGCAGCCGAAGTCCACACTCAGCAAAAGCTACTATGGGAAAGGGCATTGAGTTGTCAGTGGGCATAATGGAGTCATCATCCCCGGCAAGTCTCAGATGGACATCGTGGGGAATAGAGAACTCCTGCCTAAAATATTCTAATTTGGTTGGGGTGTTCACCCTGTGTCTCCACATGCCCATGATATCGGCTTTTCAGTTTTCCTATGAATTAATAGGTCCTACAGACAAATCCCAAACCTAAATCTACGAAGAACAAGGATGGAGGGCAGAAATCTGGAAAACAGAAAAGCAAGAACGAAGTCTCAGAATCAAGAACAGAGGTAGGGCTATCAAAAGCATAAGAAATACATGGAGTATACGGTCAAGAACAGTGACAAGAGTGCAAGAAAGTGGTGAACAGTGTATGGACAGAAATCAAATTCACTTGAATACTCTCGGATATATGAGACACAAGATTTGAAACAAAAATGGGAGCAAAAAATATCAACAGAAATGAAAGCGAAGGGAACAGTAGCTTACTAGAGAAATAGAGCCGGAATGAGTTTCGCCGGGGTCCGACGGCAGTTACAGATGTGACGAAATGATGACAGCTTCACGAAAGAGGAGAAGGAAAGACAATCACAGAGCTCGGAGCTTGAAGCAATGGCGGTTTCGAAGAAGAAAGTTTAGAGAGAGAGAAAACACGGAGGACAAATGCAAAAGTGAAGAGCCAAAAGAGAGAGGCAAAAGTTTTGTCAAAATTTGAAACGGCGGCAAAACAGAAGCATTTAATGCGCCTGGGGTAACGCGGACGTCAGACGGCGTAAACAGATAAAAGGCGGCTTGCGAGCGCGTCACTGGCACGAGCCAATGGAGACAGAATGCGTAAGTGAATTGACTAGAAAGTGATGCATGACAGCTCATGCGCGTGAAAGAGTTCACTGGAGTTCTTGTTCTCCGAAGAGAGCATGTCGGGCTAAAAGTAAATGATCTCGGCTGGAAAGTTCTCGAGCCGATGTTCAGCAAGAGTACCAATGTAGGTTCCATCACCTCAGATGGCCGAGGTAATAGAACCTAGGGGGCAGTTGTGGGGATGTATTTTCTGAGTACCAACACGTGGCCGAGGTGACACCGAAGTGTCAACCGAGATGTCACGTGTCCTGGACAAGACACCAGAATGATCTCGGCTAGGCCGAGGTTATCTGCGAGAATACAGGAATCCGGGATAAGCGGGTAAGGGACAGGAGTCCTAGAATGAAGAAAGACTACAAGATGGATATAGGTAATACTCTTAGGGAGTCTATCCTTATCTCTTGAAGAGTCCAAGGTAAATCCGGAATTAGAGTCCATAGAAGTCAGACTTCTAGTGGGACTGGGATGGAGTTAAACTATAAAAGAGGAGCACCCCCGGCGGGTCTAAGGTACGTAATTTTAAGCCTTGAGCAGTACTTTACGCATTGTATTACCTTTGTGAGATACTGACTTGATCGTCGGAGTGTTCCCGGGTGGAAGAACCACCGCCGGAGCCTTTTCTTTCTGTGCAGGATAACAGGGTGCCATCCGTTCTGCCTGTGCTCTCCAGCTGAATTACTAAGGAGGGCAGTGTGATCGGAAACTCACTCACACACGGTCTATACGTCAGTCTTTTTTTTTTCAAAGTTGAATTGTAATTGAATAAAAATGATTGTAATTTTAATTGAAAAAAAAATAAACAAACCTTCAACCATTGTCATTTAATTGAAAAAAAAAGGATTGTACTTTTAATTGAAAAAACAAATAAACAGATCTGGGTAACAAAAAAATAAAAATGATTGTCATTTATTTTAATTGAATTGTAATTTTTAACATGTACACACAAAAAAAAAAATGTAAAACTCATACACAATTAATTACATACATGAATAAACCTTCAACCATTTGTTAAACCTGACCCATTAATATAATTTATAATTTTTTAACATTTATAAATTATTAATAATCATCAATTTATAATGAACTTTTTTTTTTCAAATACGTATTTTTCTTCAATTATTTTGTTGTTAATTAATTTTTTTTTCAAATAAAAATTTTTTCAATTACTTTTTTTTTTTCAAATAATTTGTTTTCAATAAAAATTTTTTAACATTTATAATTTGTTTGAATTTTTTTTTCCAATTTTGTTTTCAAGTAATTTTTTTTTTCCAACTATTTTGTTTTCAAATTTTTTTTTTCAAGTAATTTTTTTTTTCCAAATAAAAATAATTTTTTTTTCCAACTATTTTGTTTTCAAATTTTGTTTTTTCAAGTAATTTTGTTCCAACTATAATGTGTATGGTCTCATTGTCATAAATAATAAAAATTAAATTCAAATATTTTTTTGGCTTGAACGCGAACTCTTTTCTTTAGTTGATGTTTACAAAAAATTTCAAACATTTTGTTCAAATTTGTTAAAAATTAAATATGAATTTTTATGTTTTTCTACAAATAAAAAAAACGGGCTTATAAAATTATTAAATTTGTCTAAAATTGAAAAAATTACCAAAAAAAATTATGAATTACAACAAAAAAAGAATGCAATTCTTTGTCATGAAATTGGACTGGGAGTCAAATATCAAAGGCATCCAATAGGTGCAAAATTGAACGAAACTAAAGGTCAATTTAGGCAAATAAAATTTATAAGTACATTACAAACGTTTAGGAAGCTGCAGTTCAAACAGTATGCATTACAAATAGTTCCATAAGTCCAATGGCTTGCTACGTGGGTCACATTCCACAACAAATTTCCACATCGAAAAGGGCACATTCACAATAGTCTCAAACTGCGTATATAAAACAAATGGTCGCATATGCGAACACGAACTCTTGCCATATCCACATCTGTATCCCCAACCATGAGCCCATCATCGAGATTTTCTCCGCCGGCGTAAACGTCGGGCATGTCATACGGCGCTAATGAAACTAAATAATGTCTGTTGTTGCCCAAGGCATCTAGCTCGTGTCTACGAATGAAATTGTGTAACGCCATTGATGCACCAACCAATGGCACTTGCACCGTCGCAAAATCATAGTCCAGCATGTTGTGTAGGAACTTCCACCGAGATTTCCACACTCCAAAAGTCCTTTCCACCACACTTCTCAGTGACGCATGTGCTTCATTAAACATTTCTTTCGGGTTATCGGGTCATCTATGTTCCCGAAATAGTACTTGATGATGCCGAGACCCTTTGAATGGTGCCAGGTACCCCTTCTTGTTTGGATATCCTGCATCCACAAGGTAATATTTACCTATAGTTAAATAAAATAAAATAAAAAACAATTATATACACGTGACATAAACCCGAACTAGTACTGAATCTGAAATTTGTTACCTTCTTGTGAGTGCGGAAACGGTGCGCGCTGATTTTCAATGATTTCCTTAAAGATGCAACTGTCATGCATGCTTCCATCCCAGCCGCAAGAAATAAAAATGAAACACATGTCAAAGTCGCAGACTGCTAGTATATTTTGGGTTGGATAACCTTTTCGGCCATAATATGTGCCCACATCACGGGCAGGCAACACGACTTCTACGTGAGTTCCATCCAACGCACCTATACAATTCTGCCTTAATGGAACACATCACAACTATTTAATTGGACACCGCATTCTACACAAGTGTTCTTAACGGCAATTACTGAATTCTCACCTTGAACGGTATGTATTTGCCTCTTGACCGCAAGTAGGGATGCCTACTATTTTGATCTCTGGTTGGCTTGCAATGCTGTTTAGTGAACAACTTCATTGCATCCAACACTGCATGAAAATGTCGAGAAACCGTTTCTCCTGAGTGTTGAAACTGCTCTTGAATGTTTTGGTTTTGGTAGCCGGCCAAGGTATGGATGAACATGGCAACACTTTCTTCAATGTGTAATCCATGGGGTCTTTTAGGTACCTGTAAACCAAAATCTCGTCGTAATGTATCACATAACGCTTTAAACACATACAGAGGCATATGCAAATTTTCTTCGCCCCTACCCAAGTGTCCATCAAATAATTCTTGAATCCATACACAACCGGTTAAAATTGAAGTTTGACATGGGATCTTCTCCATGTACTTCACGTAATATTCCATTGCATGTCGCGCTGCTTCAACGATTACATCGTTCTATTGGTCCTCTTGTTCTTCTGCTTGTTCGATTATGTCATCATTATTATTTCGATACAAACTGGTACATTCACCGTTCCACATATCAAAATTCCTAAACCCTACAATGCACACAACATAGGATTAATTACGTCGACCATGTAGTCTTTTCATATTATAAACTAATGCACAAAATAAAAAGAATGGCAACACCCATGCATACGTCCACATTTTCCTACAAACCATAAAGAGGAATGCAATCAATGAAATTGAACAATTCTAGTTGGGAATTCTGCTATACACAAACCACGCTTTGATGAAGCAATACTGCATAAAATGTTCGACATTAGGCCCGCATCCATTCACTCAAAACATTAATTTTAACTAACAGTACTGATAAGCGAAGCTAGGAAAAAAAAAAAAAAGAAACATAACAGCACAAGTCATGTCTATAAACACCCAAAACAGTTTCCATTTTCCCCAAAAACAACAAACCGCAAGAATCACAGTCCTTTGGAGGCCTTCAATGCCGCAAGCCAACCGACCACATTACCATCATCAGGCATGCACATTAGTATCTCACGGTAATCTGCATTTTCCAATGCAATGCAGGCAAAGTGGAAAAGGGGCATACTAAGGAAGTCGGGTATAGCCATAATCTTTTGCATGTATGCCTCAATGCCATACTTCTAAGATGCACCAGTTCCATGCCTGACCGTAAGGTGCTTCTGTGAACGAACCGCCTTGGAGAGATGGTTAAAACTGTCTGTAAGCACTAATGCGCCATTGGATGGCTTCTTCGACTTTCCACTTGTCCTACCCCCCTTCTTGTGCTTTGACCCCTGCTCCGCTTCATCTACCTGGACAATGGGGGAGGGTGGTGGTGAGTCCACCACCGGTTGATATGGCTCAGTAAATGGCTGCAACCCAGGGGACTCAACTGTCTGCAACTTGCTCGCCGAGGGTCCAATGATGTTTCCCAGTCGCGGTTGCACCTGTGAAAACTTCCCGCATCAAATCTTCATGCTCCAATGGCTTAGTCTTGAATTTGTATGCTAGCTTGTTTGTTTGCAAATGAGAAGAATAAAAATTAGAAAAACCAAATTAAAGTAGTAAAGTAACAAACAACCAAATTAATAACGAATATGAAATGAACAATACACTACAAGTATATACAACATATTACATACCGATTTCAAATCTTCCCACCACTCCTCTAACGCGGTGAACAACCCGGTTGCCCTGTCAAACCCAATGCCAGTTACACCCTTACTGCTGTCCATCAACTTATTCCAAGCCTGCCACTCCTTTTTCAAAGCAAGGTACTTGTTCTTGAACTATTTCATGTCATGACGTCTACCCATGTACTGAGCAAATTTCACAGCAATTTCCTTATACCCGGCAACTGTGATAGTTGTACCTAGCCTACATCCTACTAAAATTTGCTCCCGCACACACTCTAAGAATATTTTGGTTGATACACTGTCCCAAGTTGCTTTATGTGAAAGATCAATGTAATCAGCCAACCCTTCACTAGGCAAGTGTCCAACATCTTTATGTTTGGACGGTGTTCGAGGGGACGAACGTGTTGCCGCCATTGAACTAATTAGGGTACAAGGTAGTGTACACATGTTACATAAATTAGAAACAGAAAATAGACAACATCTCACAGGCAAATATGATATGCAAAAGTAAACTGGAAGGTAAGAGAAAAGTAGAACATAACTAATAATAGTAAGTAGCGTTTACAGTAGTCCAGTTTTGTAACTTCAGTTACTAGTTAAACAAGCATCCAACATACATACACGATGTTGTTACAACGTTCTACATACGCAGTAATAATATGATAACCGTTATGCACAACACAGAAATAACTGTTTTCATGACACGCAAGGTATTAAAATTTTGCACGATATCAGCCCGAAACTACATGACTTCGCTTGGGGATGAGTCATGGTCGGGGCTCGGTCTCCTTGACTCATCACACCAATCAATCCAATTTACACATTGCTGATGAGCAACAAACATAACTGTGGTTAGCTATAGAAGTTCAATTTTGCCAATCAATAAAGATTCAAATAACATATTTTACACAACTCACCACGGGCCGAGGACAAACATAATATGCACGACCAGGATTTTTGTGGGATCTGGAAATCTTAACAAAACAATGGCCATAACCGCAAGCACACATTCGTCGTGGTGATATTGACGTGCTAGTGGACATAGAGGAAGCCATCCGCGGTTTCTTACTAAGAAATATTTAGTAAAAATAGTGATTTTTAAAATTTTTCTAGTACACTTTACAGGCTTATCTTTAGTATAAATAATGCTTTTGTGATGTGATTCTATCCAAACAAACATGCGTCATCTAAAGTTTGGCGTAGTCCAACATTATCATTTTAACTCTTAAATAAACCACTGAACCAATACATATTAGCTATGTTGTTGTCATTTATCTTGAAAAGCTATTAATAAATTAGACTGTTTTCATAATTATTTAAATATGAAACATTAACAAACTTCATTGTTAAGTAAATGTAGGTCTTCTCAGAAATATTTTACTTTAAGCCCAACTGTGATATATGTAATTATAAATTATAATTTATAATATTTCTAACGGATTAAATTAGAATTTCCCATCTCAAGTCCTGTCCAAGAATTTATAAACTACAAATGTATTCCAAATGTTAAAATTATGAGAATGAACTGGCCCATGGTTGCTTGTAATTTGAGATGCATGTGAGGCATGACAGGTTCCACAATGCAGCTCTATAAATCAGAATTATAGAGCTACATATTTGACTAATGGCTTTAATTTGTTTTTATTCAGATTAATTAAAATTTCTTTGTTTTAATTCCAATGGCTTCCAATCAGGAAAGTCAGATTAATTCATTTTAATTTGTTTTTATTCTACCCTTAATTCTAATTAACAAACATATTAATCTGTCAATCTTCGTACCCTTAATTTGTTAATTCAATGGCTTGCAAACAAATTATTTGTTAATTATTGACAAATTAACAAATTAAGATTGACAGATTAATTCAATGGCTTGCAAACAAATTTTTTATTCTACCCGTAATTCTACCCTTAATTCAGATTAATTCAATGGCTTGCAATCTTAATTAACAAACACAGATTGACAGATTATTATGAAGAATTTGCTCCATCTCATATATGATGCACAAACACAGATTGACAAAAAAAAAAAAAAAAAAAAAAAAAAAAAAAAAAAAGGAAAGACATAGCATACAAATCAGATTTCAAGCAACTGGTACGAAGATCAAAATATGGAATGTAATCGTTTTGAACAAAAAAAAAAAAAATTATTTCCGACTCCAAACCTAATCATCTGCATATTCGGATTGTGAATTGATAATTATGGAAATCAAGAGGGGGAAAAAAAAACTGCTCAACATAATATTCTAGGTTATTATGAGCCATTTAACTGAGGAGAGAAAAAAAAAAATGTTGTTGTCGGCGATTTAAATTTGGGGAAAGACGGATCATCACCAGATCGGCGTAAATATCCACCGAATACCATCACTATGGGCCAAAACACAGCAAGATCTTGTAGATCGGAATGGAAAATGAACATAACCGAGTCGACAAAGGTAACAAACACATGTATAATCAGTTCAGGTGATTTATCTGTCGTAGTTCTTCGCCAGTCGTGTTGTGTGGAAGGCAGATCTCCGCCGGAGATAGGTCCACCGGAGAGAGATCAGTCGTGAACTCGTGTTGCTACAGTCAGTTGTGAGAGACGGAACGGAAGAGATGAGAATAGGGCAGAGGCGCTTTTGTTTCAGCTGTGTATAACCCAAACCCTTTGAAATAGTCAAAGGGTAAAATGGTAATTCCACCCCTGTTTGTAACCCAGTTGTACCCACGCGTGCACTGTTCACGCTTTTTGGCTTATTTCATAAATAATGCTACAATAGCCTCAATTTGTTTTTCCCAAACAACACCATTGTAACACTCAACTATTCCCCCCCCCCCCTCCAAAAAAAAATTAAAAAATTAAAAAAAAAAACAAAATATTTTTCCCAAATCAAGCTAAGAAAATTATGGTTTTGTGGTTTTGATGGTGAAGAAGATGTTAAGCTTGACAATAGGATGGGATGCTTCTAAATACACACAATAATACATGTAAGGAGCGTAAAAGGAAATACAATACGTGTATTTAGTATCCAGTTGATGGTAATCATAGATAGGATAGACGGATATAGGATGCAAACAAATTAAATACATACGTTTCAATGAATTAGATAATGTAAAACAGTTGGAACACTGAGCTCATCAATTTCACAAATAAAAGTCAACAAAAAATTAGGATTCAAATGAGGAACTTGAATTAAAATTGGTCAAAATTTAGAACCCTAAAAACAAAACCCTAATAATAATAATAATAATAATTGGCTTTCTTTTTCTTTTTTTTTTCTTTCTAATTTTCTGTTTGGTTTGCAAACTGGGCTAGCAGACTGTCTCCCACAGTCCAACGGACAAGGCGGAGTAGCGATCCCAGGTTCGATCCTTCGTTCATGTTTTGCCACTTCGACTGGGCCAGTCAGGGTTCAAGCTACCCGGTCAGCTCGCGGGGGAGTTACTTGTCCGCTCGGTCAGTCTGGAGTGTCAGGAGTTGAACCGAGAGAATTTCGGGCTGAGGACCAAGGTCGCACGTGCAGGGCCTTGGGCCGCACGTGCGGGAAACAGGGGCAGAGGGTGTAGCATTTTGCTAAAAAGGCAGGTGTGGGGTGAGGTGCGGGGGAAGGAGGCCGCACGTGCGAAAGCACGTGCTGCACATGTGGGAAGAGGCTCCACACGTGCAGGAAGTTAGGTGAGATCCGAATTTTCCTTCTTCTCCTCTCTTTGGGCTGATTGTGTATCACTTTTTGCATATCTCTCTCTCTCTAAAAACATTTCCTGTTCCTTCTCTCTACATTTCCTACCAAAAACCTCACAAGATCCTTGATTTCTCCAAATCCATTGGGATTTAGATCCAAGTTCCTCATCAAAGTCGGTTATCTAGACGAGGGCTACGTTGTGTGCGGTGGAGATCAAATTTCATCGTCGTTGATTTTGGAGTTTTTCAACTCGTTTCTTCTTCAAACTTGAGGTAGGAATTTTCTTTGAGTTATATATATGTTTTTGCAAGATCTAGATGATTTTCAAAATCATCTTTTGATTAGTTTTTTGAAAAATTGATTGTTAATTCAAGAAGAAGAGTAAGAAGAGTAATTTTGAAAGTGGGTTTACTTTCTTTTCCTTTTAAAATGAAAATTGAGGGTTTTGATTTATATTGATTGAAGAAAGATGATTTTGGTGAGATCCTTCTAAATATTTTGGGAGGGGCTTTTGAAGGATGTTAAAAATCCTTAGATGATGTTGGCATATTTATTTTGGGAGTCAAAATAAGTAGATGTTTTGAAAATTGTTTATTTACATATATAAGTGATGAATTTTGTAAAATATGAGAATTGTTGTTCATTTTGGAAATTGTTATTCAAAATGTTGTTTTAGTCTTGAAATAATTTGTAGAGAATGCTCGAAATGTGGGAAATGTGTTGTTCCTTGTGGGAATTGGAAATCAAAGTTTATATATTCATCTTGTGATATTATTATTTTGAAAAGAGAAACGGGAGATTTGTTCACAATGGAATTATTGTACGAAAATATTGAGAATGGAAGAAATGTTGTATTGCATTTAATCATTTCATGGGCATATCAATTCATTTGATTATGTTGAGCTTTGAACGTTGATTTGAAAACTTTGCATTTAGAAAAGAATGTTGAGAAACAAGTTTTCATGAAATGGTTTTGGGGTAAATACGATGGTAAGTCTTGAAAGGTGGTGTAGATTATAGGTGTCAAGTCTTCCAGCTAACACTGGTAAAAATGACAAACTAGAGGTGTCGAGCCTTCCGGTTGATACCGGTAAAAATGACAAATTGGTAGTACTTGTATAGTCTACTTGCAGACACCGATCTAGGGATTACCAGAGTTGTATTTACTGCCCCTTGAATTAAATTGATAAATTTTGAACAGTTGAAGTTGCATAACATCATTGAGCATGATGGTCTTCAAAAGATGAAGATGTGTTTTATTTTCAAAAAAGCATGGCATGACATGTGCATTCATCTCTTGAGACTTGTATAAAATATATATACTTTGTTAAGGATTTCCTACTGGGCTTTATGCTCACCCTACCGGATTTTTGTGCAAGAAAAGACGTGGTGAATCCGCCTAATTGAGAGCGTGGAAATGTGTGTGTTGAGAGCACTAAAGTTCTCATTTGCTGTCATCCTATTTGTAAGCCAAAGGCTATGTATGTGTGGGTTTGAATAACCATTTTGTGTACCGGGCTTAAGCCTTGTAAGATTATAAACCCTTGGGGGTGCTTATTTGGTTATTTACTTGTTGTTGAATTAATGTAATATCGCATGAGAAACTATTATTATTATGCAATGCAAGTATGGGAAGTTATATTTGGTTTTCTTTTAAAAGAGCTATGATTGTTGCATTATCATTTAGACTAGAAATTTGGGGCGTTACAGTTTGGTATCAGAGCTACCGGGTTTGAAATACTTTGAGCTCGTGGGAAGTGGTTGTTTAACCACAATGGGTTCATCTAGCATGCTTAGGAAGTGTTATGCATTTTGCGACTATGTGATAACATGCTTATGTGACTAAATGGGTATGGGATTGGACTTTTGGGATGTTGTTTGCACCTGTTAAATTCCTTGAGGTCTCATTAGAAGGGTACTTGATCAATACTCGTTCTACTAAGAATTTTTGGTTTTTCGTGGGACAAATTTCATCATGAAAGAATATTCCGTATGTGTTTAAATGACTAAGTGCTTATGTGTAGTGAAATTGAATTGTGTATATGGTAGAGAAATATATGGAATTGTTGTAGTCGAATGTGTGAGTCAAGTTACGAGCACATATGAGTTAATGTGCTAAATTATTTCCCTTATGTCCTTTATTAGGATGTCAAGAAGGGGTCAAGTTCGTGGTGGTAGAAGCGGGAGGCGTGGTAGGGCTCGCCAAGGTGTGCATGAGGTACCCGTCCATAGGGTTCCGATGCAAGAAGAAGGGTTCGGCCAAGCTAATATGGCCGAGCAAGCAGGCCAAGGTAATGTGGCCGAGCAAGTGGGACAAGCGGGTCAAACCGCAATGGGGGCCTTAGCCCGAGAAATGGCGGGGGCTTTGAGGGAGTCTATGAACTTGTTGAGGACGGAGAATCAAGCCCGAGAAAACACTGTGGAGTCAAGGACAAGTTTCCTTACTAGAGAGTTTTTACGGGCCAAACCAGATGAATTCCATGGTGGCCCCGAGCCCACGAAAGCAGATGAGTGGCTCAAACAAACTGTGAAGACGTTCGAGATGCTTCATATAGATGATAGCGAGTTGAGGGTGACTCTAGCGAGTTACTACCTTAAAAGGGATGCGAGTCAGTGGTGGAAGTATGCCAAGGGTAGGGTGGAGCCATCATAGGAAGCTTTTGTGGTTGCTTTCCAAGATAAGTATTTACCTCCCGCTGCTATGGAGAGATTGAGGCAAGTTCAAAGACCTCAAACAACTCGACATGACCGTGGCCGAGTTCGAGACAGCCTTCTCTAGTTTATTTAGGTTTGCACCAGAGTTGGTGGCAACGGAAAAGCGTCGTTGCATTGAATTCGAGAAAAAGTTGAAAACCAAAATTTTCTTTAAGATTATGGGGAACATGATTTGGAACTATGACTGTCTTATAGGGTCGGCGGCATACGTTGAGATTTCCGTACAAACCGAAGATGAGAAGCTTCGGAGTTCGAGGCCTAGGGGCCAAGAGTCTCAAGGAGACTATAGGCAGAATAAGAAGAGCAGGGATACTTTTTCATTCCAGCCACAACCACAACAGTTAAGATCCACTTTTCCTTTGCCTAGTGCAGTTCCGGAAAAAAGTACATCTAGTGGCTTCACGTGTTTCAAGTGTGGCTAGCCGGGCCACAAAGCCTTTTCGTGGCCACAGAAGGGTGGAGGACAGTTGATGTTGCTGCCACCACCACCTAACCGATCTCAAAGTCAATCTCAGTCTCAGAATGGAGGCCAAGGATTTAATTGTTATCAGTGTGGTCAGTCGGGGCATATGAAGAGAACTTGCCCTCAGTTGGGAGGCGCATCGGCGCATCAGGATCAAAGCAGAC
Source organism: Camellia granthamiana (assembly GCA_036172215.1). Classification (NCBI taxonomy): domain Eukaryota; kingdom Viridiplantae; phylum Streptophyta; class Magnoliopsida; order Ericales; family Theaceae; genus Camellia; species Camellia granthamiana. The sequence continues at coordinate 4,036,712 of CM069916.1, read as the reverse complement.
TCAGAGCCACCAGCAAGCTCATTCAGCTCAGGCTTCACGAGCTAATCAAGGAGCCACTTCAGCTCAGTCGGTACAACAGGCCTATGCTCCAAGAGGGGGGCAAGTTAATCAGGGGCCACAGGGGCGCGTATATGCTGTTACTGTGCCAGAGCAGTTGCCAGAATCCTCAGTTGTGAGAGGTATTTTTGTTGTGTGTAATTCTTTAGCTAATGTATTGATAGACACGGGTGCGTCTCATTCATTTATATCTACTGCATCTACTTCTGCATTGGGGTTAAAGGTAGCACAGTTAGTGCCTCCACTCATAGTAGAGTCACCTGTTGGAGGTACAGTTGATTTAGACCGGGGTTGTCGTGATTGTGAAATGGAAGTTGTCGAGCGTCGACTTCCGTTTGCTTTTGTGTTGCTAGATATGTCGAGTTTTGATGTCATTTTAGGCATGGACTGGTTGTGTTCTTATCAAGCTGTGATTGATTGTTACCATCAGAGAGTTATATTGTGCACTTCGAGTGGTGATCGTTTCTATTTTCGGGGGAACCGAGTTAATAGAGCCTTGTCGCCAATTGTTGACCCTCGTAGTAGGAGCAAGCTTAGTGGCCTTCTTGCAACTCTCTTGGATAGTGAGAGTAACAGGTCTCGTGTTGAGTTACCAAGGGTAGTTTGTAAATACCCGGATGTCTTTCCAGAAGATCTTACTAGTTTACCACCTCACCGGGAGATCGAGTTCTCCATTGAATTAGTGCCTGGCACGGCATCGATTTTCATGTCACCGTATAGATTTGCACCCGCCGAATTACATGAATTGAAGATTCAACTCCAAGAACTTTTAGACTAGGGTTTCATTCGCCCTAGTACATCGCCTTGGGGAGTGCCGGTTCTCTTTGCGAAGAAGAAAGATAGGTCATTGCGGTTGTGTATTGATTACCGCAAGTTGAATAGAGTCACAGTTAAGAACAAGTATCCTCTACTTAGAATAGATGATTTGTTTGACCAACTTAGAGGGTCTCGTTGCTTCTCAAAAATAGATTTGAGGTCGGGGTACCATCAGTTGAGAGTCTGGGAGGAGGACATTCAGAAAAGGCCTTTTGTACACGTTATGGCCACTATGAACTCCTTGTAATGCCTTTTGGGTTAACCAATGCACCGGCTTCCTTTATGGATTTGATGAACAGAATTTTCGAAAATACTTGGACTATTTTGTGGTCATCTTTGTGGACGACATCTTGATTTATTCAACCTCTGAAGAGGAACACGAGACTCACTTGCGGGTAGTGCTGGGTTTACTTAGTGAGCAACAATTGTATGCCAAATTTGAAAAATGCGAGTTTTGGTTAACAGATGTGAAGTTTTTGGGGCATGTAGTGTCTAGAGAGGGAGTGACTGTGGACTCCTCAAAGATAGATGTTGTACGGAATTGGGAACAACCAAAGAATGTTTTTCAAATACGGAGTTTCTTGGGATTAGCGGGGTATTATCGATGTTTTGTAAGGGACTTCTCTAGACTAGCTGCAACTTTGACTAGGTTGACTAGAAAGGGTATCAAATTTGTGTGGAGTGAGGCTTGTGAAAAGTCATTCCAAAAGCTTAAGACTAGATTGACTACCGCACCGGTTTTAATAATTCCGGAAAGGGGTTTGAAATACACTATCTATTGTGATGCGTCCGGGGATGGACTTGGTTGTGTCTTGATGCAAGAGGGAAAAGTTATGGCCCACGGATCACGACAATTGAAAACTCACGAGAAGAATTATCCCACCCATGATTTAGAATTAGCGGCGCTGATTTTTGCCTTGAAAATTTGGAGGCATTACTTGTATAGTGAGAAATTTGAGATTTTCTCCGATCATAAGAGTCTGAAGTATTTGTTTTCTGAAAAAGACTTGAATTTACAACAATGGAGGTGAATGGAATTTATGGAGGATTATGACTTTGAGTTACACTATCATCCGGGGAAAGCCAATGTTGTGGCCAATGCTTTGAGTTGAAAATCTGTGAGTAGTTTGGCAAGTGTGGCCATTCGGGAATGGGATATGCTAGATGTTATTAGCAAGTTTGATTTGCACTTGGGTGAGTCCAGAGAGAGTGCTACCTTGTTTACTTTGAATGCTTAACCTACCTTGGTTAGTAAAGTCATAGAGGCACAACGAGGAGACCGTGATGTGGAATCAATCCATGTTAAGATTTCCAATGGAAAGGAAGAGAAAGGTTTGAACATTCGCTCGGATCTGAGTGTACGTTACCTAGACCGTTTGTTTGTACCAGAATCTTGTAGAGACGAAGTACTTCAGGAGTTCCATCATTCACGCCTTGCGGTACACCCGAAAGGCACTAAAATGTATCATGATCTTAGTCGTCAGTTTTGGTGGAAGGGTATGAAACAGGATGTCGCTTTTTTTGTATCGAAGTGCCTCACTTGTCAACAAGTGAAGGTTAAACACCAAAGACCAGCGGGTTTGTTACAACCCTTACCAATAGCCGAGTGGAAATGGGAGCGTGTTACCATGGATTTTGTAGTTAGGCTTCCTAGAACACAACGAGGCAATGATGCTGTTTGGGTGATTGTTGATAGGTTGACTAAGTCTACCCATTTCATTCCGATGTGCACCAGTGACTCAGTTGAACGCTTGGCAGAGTTGTACATTAGAGAGATAGTTTGACTTCATGGAGTCCCTGTGACTATTGTGTCGGATAAGAATCCTCGTTTTACTGCCCGATTATGGCAAAGCCTTCAAGAGGCGTTGGGAACTAAGTTGACTCTTAGCACCGCTTATCACCCTCAAACCGATGGACAGTCGGAACGTACCATTCAGATTTTGAAGGACATGCTTAGAGCTTGTGTCCTTTATTTTAAGGGGCCTTGGGAAAGGCACTTACCATTGATTGAGTTTGTTTACAACAATAGTTACCAAGCTAGTATTGGGATGGCACCATTTGAGGCCTTATATGGCCAACCTTGTAGATCACTGGTTTGTTAGGCCGAAGTGGGTGATGCACCGTTACTGGGTCCGGAAATTGTTAGAGAGACAATCAAGAAAGTTGTTCTCATTCGGAAGAGGTTAGCTACGACCCAAAGCCGACAAAAGAGTTATGCCAATAAGAGGAGACGACCTTTATCTTTTGAATTTTGTGACCATGTGTTTCTAAAAATCTCACCAAGGCAGGGTTTGATGAGATTTGGTAAAAGTGGTAAATTATCTCCAAGGTTCATTGGGCCCTTTGAGATCTTAGAGCGAATTGGGGAAATGGCATACCAGTTAGCTTTACCGCCACAACTTTCGAGAGTTCACAATGTATTTCATGTATCTGTGCTTAGGAAGTATGAACCCGACCCTTCTCATGTTCTTGATTGGGTTGACTTAGAGGTAGATGAGGGTGCCTCTTACGAAGAACGACTGGTTCAAATATTAGTTACCCGGGAGCAAGTGCTACGGGGCAAAACTATACCGTTGGTAAAGGTGTCGTGGAGACACCATGGGGTTGAAGAAGCGACGCGGGAACGAGAGGCGGAAGTCCGCTCCAAATATCCGGATTTATTTGAAAATGCTTAAGTTGCTTTTCTTTGTAATATTCTCTAGTGTTGAGGGAAAACGTATTTAAAGTTGTTAACCACATGTTGATATGTGCGTTGTTGTTTTAAGCATAAGGTTGTTTAAAGTTGCCATTACTTTTGGGAAATTTCATGTTTATGCATATTTAGGAGGTTGTTGTTAACGAGATAACCATGGTGGAAAATGATGGAATTCAATTGAGAGTTAGTATTGTGATTTGAAAATGAAATAGCGTGGCTTTGATCGCTAGAAACCCCTTTCTTTGGGTAGTTTGATTTGAAATTTCAAGGACGAAATTCTTTAAGGGAGGAAGGTTGTAACGATCCCGGTTTCAATCCTTCTTTCATGTTTTGCCACTTTGACTGGGCCGGTCGGGGGTCGAGCTGCCCGGTCAGCTCGCGAGGATCCAAGGGGAAACGCCCCTTGGCGGGTCCAAGGGCAGCGCCCTGGCGAGGGTCGAACTGCCCGGTCAGCTCGCGAGAGTCCAGGGGGCAATGCCCCTTGGCGGGGTTGAGGGGCAGCGCCTCTTAAAACAAAAATGCAAAATGCATTCGAAGTTGTTTGTCCGCTTGGTCAGTCTGGAGTGTCGGGAGTTGAACCGAGAGAATTCCGGGCTGAGGACCGGGGCCGTATGTGCGGGAGAGGGGCTGCACGTGCGGGAGGCCAAAATAAGTGGATGTTTTGAAAATTGTTTATTTATATATATAAGTGATGAAGTTTGTAAAAATATGAGAATTGTTGTTCATTTTGAAAATTGTTATTCAAAATGTTGTTTTAGTCTTGAAATGGCTAATTTGTAGAGAATGTTCGAAATGTGGGAAATGTGTTGTTCCTTGTGGGAATTGGAAATCAAAGTTTATATATTCATCTTGTGATATTATTATTTTGAAAATGGAAATGGGAGATTTGTTCACAATGGAATTATTGTGCGAAAATATTGAGAATGGAAGAAATGTTGTATTGTATTTAATCATTTCATGGGCATATCAATTCATTTGATTATGTTGAGCTTTGAACGTTGATTTGAAAACTTTGCATTTAGAAAAGAATGTTGAGAATGAAATGGTTTTGGGGTAAATACGGTGGTAAGTCTTGAAAGGTGGTGTAGATTATAGGTGTCAAGTCTTCCAGCTAACACTAGTAAAAATGACAAACTAGAGGTGTCGAGCCTTCCGATTGATACCGGTAAAAATGACAAATTGGTAGTACTTGTATAGTCTACTTGCAGACACCGACCTAGGGATTACCAGAGTTGTATTTATCGCCCCTTGAATTAAATTGATAAATTTTGAACAGTTGAAGTTGCATAACATCATTGAGCATGATGGTTTTCAAAAGATGAAGATGTGTTTTTTTTTTCAAAAAGTCATGGCATGGCATGTGCATTCATCTCTTGAGACTTGTATAAAATATATATACTCGGTTAAGGATTTCCTACTGGGCTTTATACTCACCCTACCGGATTTTTGTGCAGGAAAAGATGTGGTGAATCTGCCTAATTGAGGGCGTGGAAATGTGTGTGTTGAGAGCATTAAAGTTCTCATTTGTTGTGATCCTATTTGTAAGCCGAGGGCTATGTATGTGTGGGTTTGAATAACCATTTTGTGTACCGGGCTTAAGCCTTGGAAGATTGTAAACCCTTGAAGGTGCTTATTTGGTTATTTACTTGTTGTTGAATTAATGTAATATCACATGAGGAACTATTATTATTATGCAATGCAAGTATGGGAAGTTATATTTGGTTTTCCTTTAAGAGAGTTATGATTGTTGCATTATTATTTGGGCTAGAAATTTGGGGGGCGTTACAAGGCGGATTTCAACACGTAGGCCCAGGTCCAGCCAAAGCCTTATTCCAGTTGCGCCACGAGACTTCGGGGCAAATGATGGCCCACTTAATCTATAGATTCTAATAATTTTCCTGTAACATGCAGCTCTAGACTTACTCAAAAATGTTGAAGTGCAAGCCATCATAGGACCAGAAACATCTATGCAAGCTGACTATGTAATTGATCTTGGAGACAAAGCTCAAGTACCCATAATTTCATTTCCTGCAACAAGCTCTTCTCTCTCTTCAATTTGGAGTCCATACTTTGTCCAAGCTACCCAAAACGACTCATCTCAAGTGAAAGCCATAAGTGCTATTGTTCAAGCCTTCGGATGGAGAGAAGCTATTCCAATTAATGTGAACAATGAGTTTGGGAAAGGCATTATACCATATTTGACCGATGCGTTGCAAGGCATCGACACACGTGTCCTCTACCGGAGTGTCATTTCTTCATTGGCCACAGATTGTCAAATCGTGGAAGAGCTTTACAAGTTAATGACAATGTAAACTAGAGTTTTCGTTGTGCACATGAATCCAACATTGGCCTCGCGACTTTTCATTAAAGTGAAAAAGGTTGGAATGATGAGCGAAGGCTACGTTTGGATCATAACCAATGCAGTAACAAACAAGTTGATTTCAATGGACCCCTCAGTCATTGATTCAATGGAAGGAGTATTAGGTGTAAAAAAAAACTTATGTTCCAAGAACCAAACAGCTTCAAGATTTCACCGGTCGTTGGAAAAGAAAATATCAACAAGACAATCCTACCGTACGTAATGCCCAATTGAATGTTTTGGGACTATGGGCATACGATGCTGCAACTGCACTAGCCATTGCAGTTGAGCAAGCCAGTGTTACAAACAACGGGTTTCAGAAGGCAAACATTTCAGGAAATTCAACAACAAACCTCGAAACTTTTGGAGTGTCCCAAAATGGTCCAAAGCTTCTCCAAGCTCTACTAAATACTACATTTAGAGGCCTCAATGGGGATTTCCATATAGTTGATGGGCAATTACAATCATCAGCATATCAGATAATCAATGTGATTGGCAATGGGGGAAGAGGAATCGAATTTTGGACAGCAGAAAATGGAATTTTTAGACAATTAAATGTCAAAAGTACTAATTCAACTTCAAATGCCAATCTTGGATCTATTATATGGCCAGGTGACACTACATCTCCCCCCAAAGGTTGGATAATTCCGACAAATGGAAAGAAGTTGGGGATAGGGGTACCAGTGAAAGATGGTTTTAGTGAATTTGTAAAGGTAACACCAAATCCAAGAACTAACAGGGCAACAGTCACTGGATACTGCATAGATGTGTTTGATGCTGTAATGGTAGCATTACCGTATGCAGTTCCTTATGAATATGTTCCATTCGGAGCTCCTGATGGCAAGAGTAATTGGACTTATGATGACATGGTGTATCAAGTGTATCTTGGGGTAAACTCTCTCTTCCCTAATGTTTAAATGTATCGATATTTCTTTCATTAGTAGTAACCATGTTGTTTTATGTTTATGATGAATAGAAATTGGATGTTGTGGTTGGAAATACTACTATTATTGCAAATAGGTCACAGTATGTGGACTTCTCATTGCCTTACACTAAGTCTGGCATGTCTATGATCGTGCCAATTAAAGATAACATGAGGAAAAATGCATGGGTGTTCTTGAAGCCATCGACATGGGAGCTTTGGATGACAAGTTTTTGTTCGTTTATTTTCGTAAGGTGTGTGGTTTGGGTTCTTGAGCATCGGATAAACGAAGACTTTAGGGGCCCTCATTCCCATCAAACAGGATCGATCTTCTGGTTTTCCTTCTCAACCATGGTTTTTGCACATAGTAATTTCTCTTGCGTCTCTTTAGAATAAAAATAAATAAATTAAAACACTACCTTTGCCTATGATTTTCTAAAGCTAAAATATTATTTTCATAACAGCATGGGATTTCAAGACAACATGCTATAGAACAAAAAAAAATTGCAGGAAATGTACCAATCCAAATTACCACTATTATATGGCCTAATTGCATGTGTTGCATACTCGAATTATAAATATTTGGAGTCATTTCCCAATAAAAATCCACAAACAGTCCATGAGATTATGACTGCTGAGTAAATTTCAGGATGGATTTCCAATGTTAACATTTTATTGGAAATAACTATATAGAATCCGCATTAATGATTCAACAATCACAAATTTTATTTTATTTTTTTATCAGAGGAGAAGGTTGTGAGCAACTTGGGTAGGTTTGTGGTGATCATTTGGTGCATTGTTGTCTTAATCCTGACTCAAAGTTAGACAGCGAGTTTAACTTCAATGCTAACAGTTCAACAGCTCACGCCTACTATTACTGATGTAAAAGAACTTATAAATAATTGGGAAACTGTAAGCTACCAAAAGGGTTCTTTTGTTTATGGACTCCTGAAACGGATGGGATTTGATGACACCACGCATAAGGTATATGGCTCTCCAAAGGAATTAGATGAACTCTTTTCAAATGGGAGCATTGCTGCTTTCGACGAAATCCCCTACACGAAGCTCTTTCTCGCCAAATATTGCTCTAAATATACAACGGTCACACCAAAGTATAAAACCGATGGCTTTGGCTTTGTAAGAACCCTGTATCTCTCACTCTCTACCTAAAAGTTTCTTGAGGGTGTCTGTCTTATATATTTCATGATATGTAGGTCTTCCCAATTGGTTCAACACTAGTACATGAAGTTTCAAGAGCAGTCTTAAATGTAACTGAAGGAGATAAAATGGCAAGTATTGAGAGAGTGTGGTTTGGGCAAAACCATTGCTCAGACTCTAGCACCTCTATTTCTTCGAACAGTCTAGGCCTCGACAGCTTTTGGGGTCTTTTCCTAATTGCCGGGATTGCTTCACTTTCAACTTTCATAATATTTATTGTTGTGTTTGTGTACAAGCATAAGCATGTACTATTAAGGCGTTCCGATCCTAATGCCTCAATATGGGAAAAGATTGTAGAGCTAGCTAGACATTTTGACAACAAAGACCTATCTTCTCATACTTTCAAAAATAGTGAACAACGAGACAAAAGTGGTATCGACATTGTGGATATTATAGGTGCACCACATGCCTCTCCTAATGTTAATGGCCTTGCAATTCCATCAAGCTTCTCACTTCGTGCCACCCCAAATTGTAATTGCCTGCCAAGTCCATCGACTTCTTCAAATCATGCAGATGGGAATTTTACTTCTTTTGAAGGAACTCCTTCCCGTGAATATGGAGATCCAATTTTGCAAGGGCAGAGAGCACAAGAGGTGGTACCAGACATTGAACTTGCTAATCCAATTCAGGATATACAGCAAGTTTTGTGTCCACAAATGAAAACCACTGATGTTAATGTGTGATGATGGCATTGCTATATCTGATTGTATATTAATGTTGTAGTTGTACTTATGCATTCTGATTAAAATATAGTTAATAACCTAATTGATCTGTGTTCTCTAAAACGTATATGCATCAGAATTAATGCCACTTGTCTAGAAAAGTAGAACTCGCTTTTTGGGTCAAGTTATTCTCGAATTACAACCTCGGCCCTTTTCAAACCCTTTGTATATAAGGGCCTATAATGATCCTTTTACATTTCAATCCCCAAAACAACAATTTCTGGATAAACTCATACAGGTATTTTTGGATAAACTCAATAAAAGACAAATGCTAAATTAAATTGGTTATAATTATCAAATCGATCTAATTTTTTGTGTAAATAAAATACACAAAGTGTCTAATAAAATAAACAATTCAGATATCTGTTATGAGCCTCACAAACCCAAACAATACCCTCCTCCAATCCAGTTTATGGATAGGAGAAATCCACCTGCTTTTAGGACAATGTAATATAACACATTTCCATTAGAGAATTAAATTAAAGGAAATATATGTAACACCATTATGATTGATCATAAGCATGACAATTTACAAACAATAATAACTCAACCATTCATTTTCAACATAAAAAGTATATTCAAAATTTATACATTTTAATAAAACATAAAAAGCTAATCCTTATAATATTAGTATAAGGATTGATTATAAAATTAGAGAATTAAATTAAAGGAAAGATATGTAACACCATTATGATTTATCATAAGCATGACATGTCACGAAAGAGATCCAAGCCGACCTAAAAAGCTTTTTGAGAGGGTAATTTATAACGAAAAATTGGGCCGAGCCACGATCCTTTGATTTCTGTTGTGGGCCGAACTAAAGGGCCGGAGTGTGGACGTCGAGTAGCTCGGTCCCTTTTTATCTGAGTACCAAACTAGGCAAAGGCGTTGACCGAGCTACCTAATACTAGGCCCAAGGGTTGGCCGAGCTGTTTGGTAAGATGGAGAGCCGAGCTAGGTGTAGCTCAGTCGATGCTTCTTTTCCATTACTTAGTTGAGCACAGAGCCGGAATAACTTGGTTGACCGCAATGTCAGCCGAGATAAAGGGGTCAGCCGAGGTAAAGGGAGTGGCCATCTCACTTGGCTTGTAATGATAAGGGTGTTCTAAAGGTAAGCATTATCCTTGGGCATCAGACTCCTAGTAGAACTCTGCTAAGGAGAGTTAGAGTCCTACTGGGATTGTGCAAACCATCTCACTTGGTTGGTAGTGAGTAGGGTGTGTGATTCCTAGGAGGACTCTCATAGGGAGAGTTGGAATCCTACTAGGATTGTGCCAAGCAGAATCTATAAAAGCTCATGACCAGACCTTTGTAGAGGTATCCCAATTCTTACTCTAGAATAGACAGAGCTTATTGTCTATTGTCTAGTTGCTGACTTAAGCATCGGAGGAGTTTCCGGCATACACCTGCCAGTTAGCTCACTTTTGTGTTTTCAAGTGGCAAAGCAACGTTGTTTAGAGGAGTGCAAACTTGATCAATAGGATCATACAAGAATAATTATTTCATGCTCGTACAATTGGCGCCGTCTGTGGAAAAACACAAAGAACAAAACCTTTTGATCGAGTTTTCCTCTCTCGTTGAAATCAATGGCGCACAACGAAGATTTTCCACAATCTGCTATAGATGGGCAAACCCCGGAAGGAGGTGAGAGGCGCGAAGGTTTACCTTCTATCCCACCCATGGCGGAATTAGATCCCCAGCGAAGGAATTCGCGGAGAGAAGCAAGAGAAAGATAGAGCTCAAGTCCACACCGCTCTCACAACCCTAATAGACAGAGGCAGAAGATGGATCCTCAGGTTCTCGAAGATCGCGTAAGGGAGCAAGACGAAGTAATAAGAAGAATGGCGGCTAACATAGAGTCTATAAAGAGCCAGATAAAAGGCAAATGGGTGGCAGCAAAAGAGGGGCGCAAAGGTAACACACACTTTCGCCACTCAGAAGATCGTGACAAACAAGTCACATCATCACAAACTGAAAGTAGAAACCTCAGGTCGGGCGATACACAATCAAAGACTTCTAGGACACGCTACTCTAGGCCTGAGAGAATGAGGACTGAAAGGGCTCGAAGGAGATAAGACACTCAGGCTCGCGACCCCCACAGAGTGTTCGCACTACAACGATTGGCTCCTAGAACACATGGGAGTGTCGAGGTTGGAATTCCAGAGCCACGCCTTGCCTATGAACCAGCAGACAAAGCGTTAGCAAGGTTGCAGAGCTCATCGTTCATTCCGACAATAGAGAACGCACCATTACCCTCAGCCTTGGTGACCTGGGTTTAACGTGGTTTGAAAGGTTGCCAGAAGGTAGCATAGCTTCGTGGGCGCAACTAGCAGAGGCATTTGTGACCAGATACAGAACGAACATCAAGACACTAGTGGAGATTGACCAGCTTCTCTCCATAGACATGGGCAAGGAAGAAACATTGAGGTCTTACAATAACCGGTATTGGGAGACTTTTAATCAGATTGGAGATTGCCCTACAAACCTAGCTATTGCACAGTACAAACGAGGTTTGCTGGCTGGCAATAAGTTGAGGGATTCAATGACAATGACGTCGCCCTTTACTATGGAAGCCCTAATGGAGAGAGTGCACCAACACATCCGGGTAGAGGAAGATGGAGCGCACACCGAGGCAGAGTCCAGCGCAATAGGGACACCAAACAAAAAACTTTTTGGCCAGAGTTAACACAGTTGACAAGTAGGATTGACCGCGCAAAAGTCTTTGCCCAACTGGGGGGCAATTGGGAAGGTTGGCAGGTTTGACCAACTCTCTCTAACAAGTCTTTGCCCGACTGGGGGGCAATCAAGAAACTTGGCAGGATTGGCCAGCATTTAGCTCTTCTTCAGCCGAGATAAGGATCCGCGCTGAAGAAAGTTGGCAGGAATAACCAACATTGAGCTCTCTCCTAAGCCGAGATAAGGATCTAGGCTGCAGGACGTTGGCAGGTTTGACCAACACTTTGGCCGGGATGACAGTTACCTCGGCCAAAGTAGGTTGGCAGGTTCGACCAACATTTAGCTCTCCTAAGCCGAGATAAGGATCACGGTTCAATAAGGTTGGCAGGTTTGACCAACAAATTTTTTTGGATTCTTCAACCGAGAGGTGTACCTCGGCCAAAGCAAGCTGACAGGTTTGACCGACATATTTTTGAATTCTTGGACCGAGATGGTTATCTCGGCCAAAAAAGGTTGGCAGGGTTAGTATTAACCGAGTTAAGTCTGCTTGGCGAGACACAGAAAGAACACTCGCCATACGATTGCGAACTCAAAGACATAAATGTTGAAGGCAAAAAGGCGAGGCTGTTCAAATTTTTTGGAAGGACATGTTGAGCTACAGACAAGACTTATTGGGGCCGAACGAGCTATGAAACCGAACAACTTTTTAGCTCGGCAAAGTGGGGCGTTCTTAGCTCGGCTAGAGGAAAAATAATCCCAATCATGCTACGCAAATGGAATTAGGGGGCAATTGAGAGGGTAATTTATAACGAAAAATTGGGCCGAGCCACGATCCTTTGATTTCTGTTGTGGACCGAACTAAAGGGCCGGAGTGTGGACGTCGAGTAGCTCGGTCCCTTTTTATCTGAGTACCAAACTAGGCAAAGGCGTTGACCGAGCTACCTAATACTAGGCCCAAGGGTTGGCCGAGGTGTTTGGTAAGATGGAGAGCCAAGCTAGGTGTAGCTCGGTCGATGCTTCTTTTCCATTACTTAGTTGAGCACAGAACCGGAATAACTTGGTTGACCGCAATGTCAGCCGAGGTAAAGGGAGTGACCATCTCACTTGGCTTGCAGTGATGAGGGTGTTTCTAAGGGTAAGAATTATCCTTAGGCATCAGACTCCTAGTAGGACTCTACTAAGGAGAGTTAGAGTCCTATTGGGATTGTGCAAACTATCTCACTTGGTTGGTAGTGAGTAGGGGTGTGTGATTCCTAGGAGGACTCTTATAGGGAGAGTTGGAATCCTACTAGGATTGTGCCAAGCAGAATCTATAAAAGCTCATGACCAGACCTTTGTAGAGGTATCCTAATTCTTACTCTAGAATACACAGAGCTTATTGTCTATTGTCTAGTTGCTGACTTAGGTATCGAAGGGGTTTCCGACACACACCCGCCGATTAGCTCACGGTTGTGTTTTCAGGTAGCAAAGTAACGTTGTTTAGAGGAGTACAAACTTGATTAACAAGATCATACGAGAAGAATTATGGGGTACTTACCAATCAGTCCTATTAACTAGACTTATTTACCTACAGGTCCTAACTAATAAATTTAACACTATAAAAATAAGAGATTGATAAACTTATCACTATAAATTTATTCATAAAAACAAAGAGACTGATAAATTTATCACTATAAATTTATTTATAAAAGATAAAAGACTGATAAATTTATCTTTATCACTTAATAAATTTATCAATAGGACTTAATGGGTAAGAAGTCTCAAAAGTAGGACCTATTGATAGTTTATCCAAGAATTATTTTGTACTCGTACATTTATTATAAATAAATAAAAAATTAATATTATCTGTAATTTGTGTCCTCTTTGCTGAATTCATGAGTCGACCACTGCACCCTCCACCCTCCGCCTAAATAATGATCATTTGAGCACTTTTAAAAGCAAACCAAAAACAGATGGCAAAGTAAACGTCTTGTCCTTATATTATTGTGAAAAATGCCTAACACCCCCAGTGGGGGTCACTGGGGTTGTCCTCCCATTGGTCAAAAACAGTTTTTCTTTTTCTTTTTTTTTTTTTTTTGGTTTTCCAACGAAGGAGGGGGTGACACCTCACTGGGGGTTGTCAGTGGGGGTCACCCCACTGGGGTCTGTAGCATGACCCTATTTTTGTGTTCTATCACTCCGTCCAATCATACGTGATATAATTTTAAATGTACACCACATTTTATTTTGAGGGTATCTATTTCATTTTTATATTCCCTATTTTTGTTTTTTATAAGATCTCAGCAATAAGTTATTTTAACAGTTTTTTAATTTTTTACTAAAAAAATATATTAAAAAAAATAAAGAGAGTGATATGACAACTTATAGTAATTTTTTAACTAAACTAGTTACCTCCAAAATAAGACCTAAGTAGGAGCAAAAGAGAGAGAATTGGTCAACATGGCTTGGAGATTGGTTTTATGCCAAGTTCCTGGAAATGAAATACCACTTAAAAATAAGAATTAGAAAACTGAAGTTTCAAGTTGAATTATAATTAGTCTTACATCATCTTTGTTACTCAAAGAACTCCTTGACTGATCATCCCGGTATTGGGCGTGTTTGGTAGAGCTTATAAGTTGTTTATTTCAGCTTTTAGTTTAATTTAAGTTAAAATATTGTGTTTAATGCAGCTTAAGTTAATTAGCTTATAGCTTAAATTAAGTAATTTCTCAGCTTATCTCAAAAGCTGGTCAGGAGATGCTTAAATTTTCGACTTCAACGCGCAATTGGTGTGGAGGGGCTAAAATTACTTAAATGCCCTCGTCAATACCTAAATTTTAATATTAATATTAATTAAAAAAGAAAAAATTATATATTTCAGAAGAAAAAGAAAAAAATCAATATTAATTAAAAATTAAATATTAATTGGTATTAATTATTAATAAATTCATATTGTATATTTTATATTAATTAAAAAATAAAAAATTATATATTTCTGAAGATAAAGAAAAAGATCAATATTAATTAACAAATCAATATTAATTGGTATTAATTATTAATAAATAAATATTGTATACTTTTGTAATGAATTAATTATTGATTGATACTAATAAAAATTAATTATTAATATTAATTTATACTAATTAATAATTTTAGTATTAATTGAGACTAATTAAGCCATTAATTGATACTAATTAAGTAATTAATTGATACTAATTAATTTATAATGGAAAAAAATTGGTAACAATAATACTTCCATTACATTTTTATCAAATGTATCAATTTTTATATTAATTGATACTAATTAATACTAATTATATTAACTTTTATTAATGAAATAATTTTTTTAAAATTAAACTGAAAAAAAATGACAAAATAATCATTTTTATATCATGTAAGGGCAGAAAGGACAATTATATAGTAAAAAGCTATTTTACAGCTTATTAACCAAACACTACTCTGCTGCTTAAATTCATAATCTCACAGCTGCACCAAACAGATTAACAGCTTATGTTCACAGTTATAAGTCATAATTGTTAAGTTATAATCTATAATCACTTTTTCACAATTCTACCAAACGGGGCCAATGGTGTGGTTGTTATAGAATTGATTAAAAATATAAGAGACAGCAATAATATCTATAATGTTACTTATAGAATAATAGTCATGAGATTCAAGACAGAGAATCCAAGTGATTAAGAAATTAGTTAAATTATTTTTAAAAGGAATAAGAATTGTTTTTAACAGGAATGAGAATTTCATTATTAAGACTAGTAGTCAAATTCATGTGACAAAACTATTCAAGCATTTTATTTCACTATAATTTTCTATGAAAAATTTATAGAAATTCAAATATTGTGAGTCTAATTACTTCTTCTCTTTTTTTAATACATCTTAAATAGTTAACATTTTTCTAAGAATATGACATTCTCTGAGAATTGGAGAAATCAGATTTTGATTATTTTTAGAATAGATAACTTGGAATCAACTTCATATTCCAATCAATTCTTATCGTATTCATGATGTTCAAAATCATGTTCCTGTCAAACTTATACAAGTCTAGTCATTTTTTAATTGAAATAAAAAAAAAAAAAACTAAAAAAGGAATTAAATAAGTAAAATGAAAGTAACAACATTCACTATTACACAACCTAAAATAATAAAAATATTAATTTAGTTATTGTGAAGTAAGACTATAAACCAATTAAATTAAGTTAGTAATATGTTGTTTAAATTTGATTTGAAAATTTAACGAGTTTTAAAATAGGTTAAGAGTATCACTTGTTTAAATAACAAGTTAATTTCAAATGAAATTTTAACGTGCTGGACGAAGTCAAATTCAAATAGTTTAATTTTTTTATAATGTATATGATAATTAAAAAAGTATTTAAGGTTGAGAAAAAAATTTCTTAGCGAGTTAAAAATAAATAAACTTAAATAATTTAATTTTTATAATGTGTATAGTACTTTCTCTATGAGATGAAGTTTCTTGACCATTTATTTTTTGAAAGTCAATTTTTAGCACAACAAAGAAGTTTCCTATAACCCAAGGGGTTTGTGGCATTGTGGTAAGGTCTTGGGGTTTAAGCCCCAAGGTCACAAGTTCAATTCCCCCCTTGGGCCAATCTCCTGGGCGAAGTACTGTTGGTTAGGAGGTTGGACCTCAAGTTGTCTAGTCAGCACTTGGTGTGGGTTCAATGCTCCCCCGCTGTGCGAGTCCTGACTTAAGCGGAGCTTGTCTTGGGAGGTCGGGACAAGTTCCCAGGTTATAGTCTCCTCGCTCGGAACGGCTAACAGGATACCTTGGTGATCTCTGCAAGGGGCGCTGCCTTGGACCTGCGGGAGGGTAGGGAGGATTTTCCTGTAACAAAAAAAAAAAAAAAAAAGTTTCCTAGAAATGAATTAAGGTATATAACATGGTGAGTTATTGATGTGATCAGAAAACAAACACAAGCTATAAAAAAAAAATATCTTATACTAATAAGTTTTATTGGCTGATAATTTTATGAAAAAATCACTGTTCAGTGAAGGTTAGAAAAAAAATATATTATAAATATCTTATAATTTTTGACTTGCATCTCACTACAAAATCAGTTACACCTCATATTTTTATATTTTTTTTTTTTACTCTGTGCGATGATTCCCTCCTAATTTTATCATCTTTAATGTAGATTCATGGATGCCATTTATTCTTAAGTCAATAGTTTGATTTGGTCAAGGCAAACTACAACACATAGTACATATACAGACAAATATTATCTTTGAGAGGGTCCAACTGAACCTTCACCTACATTCAATAAGGTTTTTTTTTAAAATTTCATTACATCATTGAGTAAATTTCAAATATTATCTCTTTGAAGTATATAATGAAATTTCAAATCAGTAAAAGTAAGCAAATTATTTTGGAAAAATTATAAATCAGTACAATAATGAAAGAATATTTGAATTTTTATGATTATACAAATTTTCTGTATGTATGATACAAATCCTTTTTGTACTCGGTGCAAATTCTTTTTATGTCAAAATTGTACCATAAAATTTATAATGTAATTAACTTTTCATTGTTTTATTGATTTGTAATTTCTCCAATTATTTTCATATGGTACAGGTTATTCTTTTGAATTTAATGTAATATTTTCTTGTGTCAAATTTGCACTTAAAATTTTTAATGTGTAGTGTAATTTTTTAGACTATCACACTTATAATTATAATTGGGCTAAACTACCAATAGGTTCTAATAGTTAGATTTAATTCTCATCAAATTCTATAGAAAATATAAGAAAAATCGTTGCTAAAAATAAATTTTTGTGATGGTTTTTTTCAAAGTCGCTAAAAATTGACAATTAGTGACTTTTTTTGTCACGATTTTTATAAATTGTCACTAAAACTTACAATTAGTGACTTTTTCTGTGACTAGTTTTTCAAACTGTTGCTAAAAGTTGAAAATTAGCGACTTTTTTTTGTGAAATTTTGTTTAAACTATCGCGAAAACTTATAACTAATGACATTTTTTGTGATAAAATTTTCAAACTATCACTGAAAACTAACAATTAGTAACGTTTTTTAATAGTATTTGATAAAAAAATGTCATTAATTATCATAATAGTTATTAGACAATAAGTCTATTTATTAGAACCTGTACGTAAGTTTCCCAATTAATTGTTCATGTATATTTATAAACATGACTATAGTGAAAAAAAGGGGAATGCGTGCCTCATGCAATTATTACTTTCTCAAAGGAACTGACTTCACTCTTGTTCATGAGTTGAAGAGGTTCAATTCGAGTCTTTAGACTCCATTTCGGTCCTATTTCAATAATGATTTAATATGCTCATATTATACTCTTTTAAAAGTGTGTGGTTTGGACCATTTGAGAGAAATAATCTCAAGCAAATCACTCTTGGTAGTTTTATAATTTTTTTAACTTGCCACCAACTTGCACAACCTCAAAATCAACAAATTGGTTTGAGTATTTTGATAGTTTTGAACCAATGGGTTTGGCAGGTTGACAAGTTATAAATTGTTAATTGTGAAGCTATAAAATAAAAATAAAAGAAATGTTTGATGACATACATCTATGTAGAAAAAATTGATAATAATCTAGCATTTAAACATGTGATGAAAGTTTAAAAAAAATAAAAAAATTTGTTCATTTCTTTTTTTTTTCTTTTTTTGGATAAGTAAGTCATATTATAACCAAAAAAAGAAAGAGATACAATAAAGTGCAATACACATCTTTTGTAGGGAGTACAAAATAAACAAAAACAAACTACTCCCATCAAAAGACACAAAATTAAGCCTATAGAAGACAAAAACAACATTCACAACAAAAATGATTCAAAATTTCCTTCTAGCACTCTTCAACTTATGAAGTTTCGCTTTGAGTTTTCTTTTGTTATCCTCCTTTGTAGTCTCCTAATTACTGGGGCCACTTGAATATGGACTCCCTCTATTTTTTAAGCTCTTCATTTGGCACAACAATTTTTGACTTGATTCTCCATTTCCTAACTCTCCCATATCATACAATTCAACGACTTCAAATGCATTAGATATTGAGGGGCAGAAGACTACTTCTCTCTCTCTTTGTTTATCACTATGGTTGAACCTTGCCCACCATCTCTCTCCTTTTTCTTCACCACTTCCTAATTAGTTGGAATTTGTATTTTAGTCTCCTTGACTCTCCACTCTTGTTTGAAAGAGAAAGGCTTCAAAGTCTTTGGCTTTTGATGGCACAAATTAGTGGTATGACCAAATGTCCTACAAACATTACACCTTTGAGGCTTCCATGAAACCTCAACTTGAATCTCATACAGGTCAACATAACTAAGATTTATTTTGAAAGATTCATTGATCTCTTTATTTGCTAACACGTCAATACATATTCTCGCAAACGTAAGTTTACTTCTGTTGAAAGTAGGCTCATCCAAATAAAGAGGAGTTCCCATGATGCTAGCAATGTAACCCAAATCCTCCTCAGTCCAAAGCTCCAAAGAAACATTATACAACTTCACCCACAACGGCACACTCGAAAATTCATAATTTGTTAGTTTTAGTCCAGGTTACCATTTTTTAATGTAACGCCCCAACCCTTCACATGTCATCAATATTGTCCGCTTTGGGCCACGCCCGTACGGATTTGTTCTTCCCAGTGGGTCACCCATCCCAGAACTATCCACTAGGAAAAACAAATCCATGCAGGCGTGGCCCAAAATGGACAATATCGATGACATGTGAAGGGTTGAGGCATTACAAATGGTATTATAGCCGACTCTCTGGAGCACCGAGTGTAGGCCCCTAGCATCTCTCGGTGCATGTGGACGGGCTTGTGAGCTGGCAGGCTACTGCACAGGGAAGCCTTAAGGGAGATGGATTGAAAGGTCCCAGTGTCCCACATCGAGAATGGTGGGGGAGTTCCTAGGCTATAAAAGCAAAAACCTAGACCCTTATATAGCATCAAGGCCTTTTCTCGGGTGATGAAATCCCTAGCAGAAACCCCTAGCAGAACTCCCCAGTTAAGCGTACTTAGGCTGGATTAGTTCTGGGATGGGTGACCCACTGGGACGAACAAATCCGTGCGGGTGTGGCCCAAAGCAGACAATATCAATGACATATGAAGGGTTGGGGCGTTACATTTAACAACAATCAATCTAGCCCCAACGTAATAGGGGTCATCTTTCAAAATTTTGTCCATAGCCTTTTCACTTTTTACTTTAAAAATAAAAAAAGCCATTATCAATGAAGACAACATCCTCAAACAAATTTTTCCAAAGTTTTTCTACCTAAGTTTTCATATAATAGAAAAAGAATATTTTATCAATGAAGTATCCAACCAAGGCATTTTCCCAATGGAAAAGGCCTTTTCTTGAGATCTCAATAGGAACATTGTATCTGCCATCTACTAGGTTCTCAATCTTATGGGCACTTATTTTGTACTTCAATTTTGATACATTGTTAATCTATTCTTTAATAAAGAGCTCCAAGTTTGTAGAGGCTGACCTGATATACTAGGTATATCACCATCAAGACATTCACCCTTGCCAGATTGTGTGTTTTCCATATGTAGTTCAACTGAATCTTCATTTCTACGAGCTTGCACATTTTTTTCACCCTTCCATTGCTCAGCGCCCATTAGTTCGCTCCTTTGATCATCAGCACTGAGTGAGCCAAATTTATTTGACATTATCATTTCGTTTGCCGCCAGTGGGCACTACTCGAGATCATGTAGCACTCTATTTGGTGTGTTCTATGCATTAGGTATTTGATACTGCTTTGATGATTACTCAATTAAGGTTTGCATTTCCACAGTCAATCGCAACTGTGGTGTACCAAGATTTTCACACAAACAAAGATCGACACAATCACAATCAATTGAGCTATCCTCTGATTCTACATCCCTTAATTCCCTCTTGTTTTCATTTGAGAGCCGTTGCCATGGTCCCACAAAATCTCCAAATAAAAGAGATTTGTGGGGTCCTCGAATGCGTATAAACTGGCGGGGGAGTATAGTAGGCATCTCATCAGTAAATAGTTGAGCATCCACCTGATTATCAAACTCCTTTAAGGATACCTTGGTTGATTTGCACTTGGCAGATTTGTTTTTTGATTTACTCTCGGCTAATTTGCTCTTAGCTAGTTTGCCTTTCTTCAATGATAGATTGCTACCCTCTCTGACCCTCTCTCTCTCTCTCTCTCTCTCTCTCCTTAATTATCCTTATTATGAAATTGAGTATAGTAGTAGCGTTTTCACTGAGGCATTTTGTCGAATAGGTGGAGAACGAACCTTGAACTTGGAAAATCAGGACCAGCAACAAACACAGAGCTCTCACTGCTACGAAGACGCTACTGGAGCTCTCTCACCTCGACAAACTAGTGACTTAGTCGGCACTAATGATCTCTTGATAGTTCAATTGTCATAATGGTAAGAGAGTGAAATTAAATTTACTTGGGTAGATATTCGATGAGCCTATCGCACTCATGAAGCTTTTGCAATAGGAAACATAATGAAAGGGGATAGGTAGATGTCAACACTCCCACTCATGGTTAAGGTGTTTGATTTATAAACTAGCTGATTTTGGATGAGTTGATTCAAACTGCACACAATCTAACCTACACAAATTTAGTGTGCAATCTTGCTTAACTCGCCAACAATCTCAAACCATAGGTGGCAGCACAGGTCGGACATATTGGACATGTTTTTTTGTACATCCCTATTTATGAAAAAATTAGATTAATTCAATAATTGCAATTATGTGATTTTATCATAATTATCTTCAAAAAATAAGCTGTTTATTTCCAAAAAACATATTTTACGTCCTTTTTTTTATTATTATGACAAATGTGATCAAAACACATGATTATGTGCGATGATCTACATATTTTATTATTATAACAAATGTGATCAAAATACATGATTATGTGCGATGATCTACATAAAAGGCTACAATACAGACATAATAGATAATCAAAAAAAGGTCTGACATGAATCCCAAAGGCGTAGATGGCTCCTCTCCAATCTACCCTGAACTAGAGAGAAGCCAACTCATTTCTAAAAAATATTGACAATATTGTAAATGTATCTAACATCTTCCATTTATATAAATTCACACAAATAGATCATATCACATGTATTTATGACTTTCCCAGATGCAGAAATTAATGTTCATTTTTTTTTTTTTTTTGTACTCATAAAATATCGCTACCATCATATTATAAAAATATCACTACCATCATCCATTTATTCAATTTCATTGCAGAACCATTCATTTTACAGTAAATCATAATTTTGCCTCTAAAATATAAATTTTTTTCACTTTGATCTTTTAAAAATAAATTTTCTCATTTTGATCCTAACCTATTAGATTCTTATCTCGTTGTTCAAATTTCAAGACTTATCCTTTTGTGAAAATGCCGCGTGACATGAATTGACCTAGACTAAACCCCAACTATATTCAAGGACAATCTATATATTATATTATACTTTTCTTTCAGTTTTTCTTTTCTCTCCTGTCACTATCGATCACTTGCCGTCCTTCACGGCCCAACTCCCTTTTTTCATCCACCATATTTTTTCTATCATTCATTCTAAGTGAGCATTTGAGATTTTTTTTTTTTTTTTTTTTTTTTTGGTGATTTTGTGATTTTTTTTGACTTTTTTTAGTTAATTTATTTAGAAAGTTGTTAAAAAAAAAATTCTTATGAGTAAAAAAATTGATGTGACGTGACGTCAAATAATTTATTAATTGTTAAGCTTTTTTAATCATAAGGTGATTTTTTTCTTTAATTGCCAAACAACCTCTAATAGTCACGCAAACCCAACACGTAACTCTTCGAGACCAATCCTCCCGACTTTGATTTGCAACCTTTCTACTTCGAACTACGAAACAAAAAATGGAACAAGGACGAGAATGGATCTAAGGGGTGTGGGCGGGTGGAGTCGCACTCCAAATTTTTTTAAAATTATGTATATTATACCAGTAATTAATAAAATAATTTTAAATTGAGTATATCGCACTCTCAAAATTTTAAAAGTTTACACCCTCCAAATTATTTACATTACAAAATTTTAAAAATAGTTTCTAAATTGAATCTTATCAAATATTGATATATTCTATTTGTTATATGTATCATTTGTTATATTTCTATATTGTTTAGAATTTTTACTATTTGTTTTTATTTGTTACTGAAAAATCTAGAAACCCTTTAGATGTTGATTTGTGATTATGTAACAATTTTAAACAGAATGTAACAATCCCAATCAAACAATCAAGAGAAAGAGACACAATGATTTTACGTGGAAAAACCACAATTGGACACCTTCCAATTGTGATCAAAAAACCACGGGCAACTGCCACAAGAACAATCCACTAAGAAGATTTAAAGGAATTACACAGGTATCACTCTCAATTATCTAACGAATCCACAACGCCTAATTGAACCAACCTCTATGTGCCTCTTCCAACCCCATCTTCAGCACGGAATTGTCTTTCTGATGAGCCACTCCGGATTCCACCAAAGCTTCAGGCTCGAATTCTTCAGAATTCACAACTGAAGAACAACTCTCTCTTTTGTGTATAACAAACAAACCTTTGATGCACTCTCTTTAAACCATGAGTTGAATACTCAATAAAACATCAAAGAAAAAATAACAAAATATCCCCAGATATAACCCTTAAGAACCAAAAAGAAGATCTTGAGAAATTCAATGAATGAATCAATGAATAGCCTAGATTTGGGAGAAACCCAACTATTTATAGAAAACCAAAGCAACCCTAGTTGGGAAAGAAAACCAACTTCTTGTAGAAAACCAACTTCTTGCAGAACTCCAAAGTAATCCTGTTTTTGAAGGAAACCAACTTCTTAAAGAACTCTTGTTACAACCTTTTGATCCATGGAATTTGACAACAAAAGGTCCTAACAATCTCCCCCTTTGTCAAATCCTAGATAAAACCAATCTAAAACAAATTTCCTAACAAAATCTCTCAAGCAGCACCACCAACTATGAACCAATACTCAAATCCATGCTCTTGAACAATTATCCTGAAATAAAATAACTACACACAAGACAACCAAAATATGTGGAACTGGATTAAATAACAAAATATAAATCAATCCATAAACAAAATACTAACAATCCAACTGTACCAAAGAAGGATATAAGCAAAAGTAAAAACACTGTACCATCAACCAAACTACTGTACCATCAATATACATCAAACACTGGTAATGATGAACCAAACTCTCCCTCATTAAAAAACAACCACAAACACTGAAAAAAGTGAACAAAAAGAAAAACGACAAAAAATAATATGGTGGAGCAAGCAAAAAATTTCAGATTTGTACCTTGAAACACACAAGATTATCCAAGAAGCACAATTACTTGAAAACACAATGTGCACAACCTCTAGAAAATTCCTCATAAAAGAAAGTTATGCATTATGTGAAAAGCATAGATCCCATGATAAAAGTGTGTGTGTGACTCTTGGAGTTCAACAAACACTAGATTCAATCCTAGTAGTAATATAAAAGTTGGACCTCCAACAAGAGAATCTAAGCACAACTAAGGAAAGTCAAACCACTAGGAATTAAGGGGTATTTGGTGAGTAAAGGCGGAGGCTCCCCCTCAATCAATGAATCTTTTTCTTTTCTTTTTTTTTTACATTTTTTTTCTTTTCTGTCTTTTGCACATTTTTTCTTTTCTTTCTTTTGCACATTTTTTTTTCTTTCTTTTGCATAGTTTTTCTTCTTTTTTCTTTTCTTTTGCACACTCATCGGTGGCTGACACGCTCAAGAGTATGGAAACCGAACCAGAGAAGCATGGATATAATAAGGATGGCCTGGTTGGTGACTCTGAGGTAGCCTTTTCCTCATGGCTGGACTACAAAAAATAGAGGGGAAAGCCATGGAGATGCAAAAAGATGGAAGGTGGTTAAGAGACCCAACATCACCCATGATATGCTAGTATAAGTCAATTCCTCTAGAAAAGCAAAAGATACAATGCCAGAAGTCCATGAAAAAAAAACACTAAGTCGGAAGACTCCGATATTTGCTAATCCAAGAGTGTGTACAGAATGAGACATACTAATCAAAGAACACACACTCCAAAATGAGTAATGACCAGAGAAAGCACACACATATTAACATGTAATGGATATTCTCATCAATTCCAATATGCACCAAGGACATCTCAAAAAAATTCAAGTTTGCAAAACCATACTAAGAAAATCTTTTTGGTTTTTTTTATTTTCTTTTTTCATTTTCTAAACAAAGCAAGACAAAAAAAAAACAAAAAACAAACATTCACACATTTTTTTTTTTTTTTCATAAAAAAAACACAGAGACCCCAAAAAAAAACTAAAAAGAATAAACACATTAACACAAGTCAAGTTTTCTCACCCAAATCTTTTTGGTCTTAACAAAATTAGGTCTAGCGGTCTTGGTAAATGTCGTGGTGTTGTGAACACCCTCATGAATCTTGGTATTCCGCCTGGACATGTAAGGTTGTCTACTAACCCAAAAAGTATTCGAATTTCTACCCTTTTGAGACACTCTCCCATGCAACTTATAACAATAAGGGCGAATATGACCATGCATACCACAATGATGACAAATAAAAACAGGGTGTACCTTCTTTTCTTTTACCTTACCAACTCTAGGGAGTTTGAGAAGTCTTTCCTCTTGTTGAATCTTTTGTCCTCCCTTTCCTTGAGTTCTTGTATCATGAGATGTGGAAGCACTCTGTTTTTGCTCTCTCTTATCTCCAAAGCCAATGCCACTCTTGTCTGAACAGATTTGTTGAGATCCAATGATATCCTCCAAAGTTTTTGATCCTTTGTTCCAAAGACCAATGGTGACCATGGCACACTTGAGCTCTTCCTCTTTCTTGATCATTAGTTCTTCCAAAGCAACTTGTGACATCTCGAGAGATTCAATCTTTTCTTCAAACATGGCATGGGTTTCCTGTAGCTCATCCCTCTCTGTCTCACAAGTCAACAATTTTGCACAAAGAACTTGTTGATCATCAGCTATCTTGATGGCATTGATCCTAGCCTCGGAAATCTCCTCCTTAAGTTTGACATTCTCATATTTACATGCTTTGAGTTTCTTTGTGAGTTTGTCATTTAATTTGAATAAATTAAGAGACTCCTTATACAGCTTTTCATAGGCTTGCTCAAGCTCTTCATGATCACTCTCCGATGATTCATCATCAGTGGTATTCTCAACTGACCTCTTCAAAGACTCTGTTTGTCCTTCAGTTTCGGAAGCCACCATGAAAGCAAGGAATTGCTTATGTCCCTCTTCGCCTTGATCCTCGTTGTCACTGTCATCTTCATCAGATTCTGATTCATCATCCCAAGTGATGGCGAGGGCTTTCTTCTTCTTCAAACGAGTGGGGCATTCTGAAGCAAAGTGGCCAAATCCTTGGCATTCATAGCATTGGACGCTTTCAGAGTTACCTTGTATCTTTCCTTTCTCCTTCTTGGCTATAGAATTAATTTTGACTTTATCTTTGCCTTTGGATTTATGAGAATGAGTAGATTCCAAAAGATTAGGATTTTTATTCAAAAAAGATTTTTTAAATTGTTTAACAAAAGCAGTCATAATCTTGGAATCTATCTCACAATCCTCATCAGAATCCTCTACCACATTATGAGCACTACTAACAACAAAATCTTTTTGTTTCTTTTTGAAATTTCTATGTGCCTCATAAGTTTGGAGATTTCCAACCAACTGATCTAGCTTGAGGTTGTCAACATCTTGAGCCTCCTCAATAGCCGTAACTTTTGGTTGGAACCGATCGGGCAAGGATCTCAAAATTTTTCCCACAACTTTGGATTCCGGTATTTTTTCACCTAAATTGAAGCTGGAATTAACAATGTCACTCAACTTCGCATAAAATTCATCAAAGGTCTCACTATCTTTCATTGAAAGGTTTTCGAAACTAGATGTGAGCCTTTGAAGTTTTGAGCGTTTCACAGAAGGAGTGCCCTCATGAATAGTTTGTAAGATATCCCAAGCCTCTTTTGCGACTTCACAATTACAAATACGGCTAAACTCTTCAGGTGTGACAGCGTAAAAGAGAGAATTGATAGCTTTACTATTCCAGCTACTATTTTGGTAATCAGTTGTGTCCCACTTATCAATTGGTTTGGGGAAAGTTACTCCATCAACAGTAATTGTTGGTTCAGTCCACCCATTCATGACGGATTGCCAAACTTTTTCATCAATAGATTTTAAAAAAGATCTCATCCTAGCTTTCCAAAAAGAATAATTGGATCCGTCAAGTAGGGGTGGTCGAACCATAGAATTTCCCTCACGAATTGAATCCATTATCACAAATCAAACAAGATCTCGTTCTAGAAAAAATTTAAAAAAAAATAGAGCGTTCAAAAAGAATTTTTTTTTTTTTTTAAAAAAATAGAACGACCCGTTCTGATACCAATTGAAAAATCTAGAAACCCTCTAGATGTTGATTTGTGATTATGTAACAATTTTAAACAGAATGTAACAATCCCAATCAAACAATCAAGAGAAAGAGACACAATGATTTTACGTGGAAAAACCACAATTGGACACCTTCCAATTGTGATCAAAAAACCACGGGCAACTGCCACAAGAACAATCCACTAAGAAGATTTAAAGGAATTACACAGGTATCACTCTCAATTATCTAACGAATCCACAACGCCTAATTGAACCAACCTCTATGTGCCTCTTCCAACCCCATCTTCAGCACGGAATTGTCTTTCTGATGAGCCACTCCGAATTCCACCAAAACTTCAGGCTCGAATTCTTCAGAATTCACAACTGAAGAACAACTCTCTCTTTTGTGTATAACAAACAAACCTTTGATGCACTCTCTTTAAACCATGAGTTGAATACTCAATAAAACATCAAAGAAAAAATAACAAAATATCCCCAGATATAACCCTTAAGAACCAAAAAGAAGATCTTGAGAGATTCAATGAATGAATCAATGAATAGCCTAGATTTGGGAGAAACCCAACTATTTATAGAAAACCAAAGCAACCCTAGTTGGGAAAGAAAACCAACTTCTTGTAGAAAACCAACTTCTTGCAGAACTCCAAAGTAATCCTGTTTTTGAAGGAAACCAACTTCTTAAAGAACTCTTGTTACAACCTTTTGATCCATGGAATTTGACAACAAAAGGTCCTAACAGTTACTATTCTTGTTTTCTATTCATATGTCATTTATGTTTTTTTTTTTTTTTATAAATCACATTTTAATTTGCTTATGTATTGTATTTTGCATTCATTATTATTTGTTAAATCTCTATAAATAGAAGTATTGTCTGAAAATAAAAATATTATCTACTTCAATATGACATTCTTAAAAATAAGTTCATAATATTTAATATTGTTTATTGAAATGGAGTATCATCATACTCATAAAAACATACATTTCAATTGTAAGAGTTTTCAAAACTAAATTGCATGAAAAATGATTTTGTAATAAGTTACTTGATCATATTTATTATGAAATACATTACTTAAGATTTTGATGTCGAGCCTATCATAAATGCTTTTATATATATTATAAAATGTGGTGATTACGACATTTTCAAATAGTAATTTTAATAGGAGAAAACATAATAATAGTTAATACTTTTGTTAAGTTAATGCAAATAAAAGAAATATGTCCAATTATATTTTTGTTTTCAATTATGTTGACAAAAAAATGTCCAATTAATAGTAATATTATTCATTTTTTTATGCCGATATAAGCCAAATTTTATAATAATTTTTTCTTTAAAAAGTTACACGTTTTTAGCTTTCTCCCAAAACTTGAATCCTAGATCCATAAAATTGAAAAATAATATCTTCGGGGTGAAGGTATAATTTTATCCTACATTTTAATGCGTGGCCAGTTGAGCCCTCCCTTATTTGTTAGCTTCTAGTCCTTTTGTCCCTACTTTTCCAATCACAAGGTACTATATATATGTCATGTGTCTGAGACCATTATGGCAAGAATTTGAAAGCTCTACTCCAGCAAGAGGTTCAAAGATGAGCAGAAAACCTAATAACCAACTACTCTTCTCTCACTTCTTCTTCATTTTCTTTATTCTCTCTCCAAGTAACCTGTTCACTAAAATGGCCATGGCTCAGAACAACACAATCCCAGTGAACGTAGGGGTGGTTCTTGACATGAATACATGGGTTGGGAAGATGGGTCTGAGCTGTATTACCATGGCTCTCTCAGACTTCTATGCCTCTCATGGCCACTACAGGACTAGGCTTCTCCTTAACACCAGGGACTCCAAGAAAGATGTTGTTGGTGCAGCTGCAGCAGGTTCTCTCTCTCTCAACTTGAAATCCAAAATAATAAGAAACCAAATACAAAATGAAACACATAATAAGTGAGAATTGATTAAATTTTATAAAATTTATTAATACTACTACTTTTAAAAAATATTATCCATTCAGGTGCATTGTTTGTTTGATTTTGTAATTAATTTATGTATTCTTAGCTTTATTGAAAATATGTAAAAGTTAAGCTCATCACTAATTATTTCATGAGATATCTATAGTAGTAATTTAGAGTGTTAGTAATATTATAAATTTAAAAAATTATTTATTAATATTTTTGAATAATTGACATTGATATTTTTTAATATTTTTTTGAATAAAATTTATGAATTATAATTGGGGGTGTTTGGGAAGGATTTTTTTGGTTTTTTTTTTCTTTGTTTTTTTCACTAAAAGACAAATTGATTACAAAATCAAAAAAAACAAATCCAAACAAAATATCACATCAAACCCCATAATCATTTCACTTTTTTTCTCACAAACATCACATCCAACCACAAAAAAAATCTAACTATTTTCTCAAATACAAAAAACATTTCTCCAATAATATCCTACAACTAAAAAAACCTACAAAAAAAACTCACTTTCCAAACACCCACAATGGCCTATTTTGGGAAGTGGGTTATAATCCACTTCCCAGATTATAACCCACTTCCTCTCTCACAAAAAAGCTGCTTAACCATCTTCTCAAAATAACTCAATATTACTATTTTTCTGGCACAACTTAATTACTACGTGCAGTCAGTTTGGTAGATTCACAAAGGATTAGAGATACGTCCGCCATAGTTTTGGAGACGTTTTGGAAGAGTCTTCTTTTTCTTTGTTATAATAAGTTTTAAGAAAAGGTTATGGATACACACTCTCCTTATAATTAAATAAGAAAATTATATAATTTTATATACTTTCTGAATTATAATTAAAAAAATAATATTATAACTAAACACTACATAAAATATAATTAAATATTTCATGAGTTATAATAATAGAAAAATCGATCATAACTAAAAAATAAAATAACATAATTAAAAATACATATGATACCTCCCTTTCAAAGAATCTATATGCTAAACTTTTCTTAAGTTTTCAGTCATGTTTTTGTCCAATCCAAAATTAACAATTGTTCCTTGACTAGTTTAACACCTTATCCAGATGTCATTAACAGAAACTGAAAAAAAAAAAGATTTAAAAATTATATGTATAGTTTTTTTTTTGGGTGAATAATAATAATAATAATAAAAAGGATGCCGATTAGTGGCTATATATATATATTTTCTCATTTTCCATTCTATGGCTTGTGCTCTAATTTTAAGCAAGTTTTTTTTATCTTTAAAAATAAAAATTTTATTATAAAAAATATCCAGATAGTACTTTTTGGTCTCTTAATTTGTCCCTAAAAATAAAACGATAACACATTTTGTAATTAAAATATTTCGTTCTTAAATTTTTATTTCTAAATTCTTAGTTTGTTGTAGTGAGTATATGTTTTTTCAAACAATATTGTACTAATATAAAAAGTTAAATGTACAATTAATTAAATAAAAAATTGAAGAATAGTACTTTAGTGGAAATGGCTTAAAATGACACTTGAAATCGTGGAGAGGCAAAGACAAAAAAAAAATCAATTGATAATAATGAATGAATAATTTCGTTATCTAAGTTCTTTTAAGAACATGGAAATGTTTAAAAAATTGAAGATGCTATGACTCATAAATCAAAGTAGCTTGTATTAAGTGATGAAATGTTTCAAGCATATCACATGATGGATGAACGACAATAAAATTATAATTAAAATTTTATCATGTATTTATATAGATGTTGATGTTTCATGGAATAGAATATTAAATAATTAAGAAACAACACATTTTCATAAAATAAATATAATTGATGTGAGAATGTTAAGATAGATGTGTAGTAAGGCATACAAAAATTTTAAAACGAGTTGCATGATGTAAATGAAAGTTTTTGGAAGTCAGAAAGATCTAACTTACACGGATGTGGTAGTAAAAATTATATCAATTTTGTTATTTTAATTAAGCATATACCTTTTAACATGGTGATATGGCAAAAAAAATAATTTATATAATTAATTTCACATATGGAAACACAAAATTTAATTTAATTTACATAACTAATAGGTCATTTAATTACATGAGTCGATTAACATCAATTTCAAAATGTGGTCAAAGATAAGACTATGCATGATATTACTCTTACAAATTAAAAATAACAAATTCATGGACAAGTGAACTCTCTAATTGTATTTGTAGGTAAATCGTCTTCAAAAATTAGGATATTGTAAGGCCTTGTTTGGCAAGTTAACATTTTAGCCAAAAAGTTATTAAAAAAATCAAAAAGCCTATAACTTATACCAAAAAGTCAAAAATTCTCTTTTCTCTCTACTTTTTGCATATTTTTTCGTAAAAAATCAAAAAAATTACCCTAAACATACTAATTTTTTTTACCTCATATTTTAGCCAAAAAATTATTAAAATAGCCTGTTCCCAAACGAGGCCAGAAAAGTTATCAACCAATAAGGGTACCCAATGTTTGTCATAAAAAGCCTAGGTTAAAACAGTCACAAAACATAAAGAAAAATGTTTCAAACCCCCTTTCCCTCTCACTCCCTTTGACTCCCTTTCCTTCCCATTGGCCAGTTTTTCTTTTTCTTTTTTTCTTTTTTTTCTTTTTCCTCCAATCACCACCCGCCACGTGTGTTGGGGGGGTGGGGGTAGTGATTGGAGGGGGTCTCTATCAATGCTGAAAGATAAAAATAGATTAAAAAGTTAATAAGACAAAATGTCACATTCAAATCATAATCATTTTATTTTTTCTCTCACAAAAGTCAAAAAAACAAAAAAGCTCATACCAAACAAGATTTTTTTGCCCCAAACTAAAATAACCAAAAAATTAAAAAGCCAAAAAATCAACCTACATCCCAAAAAAAGGCTAACTTGTTTAGTAATGAGAAAGTTTGAGTTCTCAGAAAAATATATAAGAAAATGACTCAGAATGAATGATAAATCAAATATGCATATTTAAAATTATTATTGTGGGCATAAATAATCTTGGCCATCGATCAAGAATTTTGGGTAATATTTGATTTTTTTTTATTTTTTATATATCCACGTTTTGGTTATAGGCTATTTTGAAAAGATGGTTAAAAGTCATTTTTTAATTTTTAATTCATTTTAAGTCACATCATCACTCTTAATTTTTTACGTATTTTTTAAAAAAATTAAAAAATTAATTTTTAACGTTAAAGAACCAAGGAAAAAAGTCTGTATAATATATAGCCTGTACTCCAAGCTTTTGTCGACAACCTTTGACTTATTATTAATGCATAGTAAAAATAACTTTGTATACTATTCTTAACATATGAATAGAAAATTTAGGACCACACGGTTAGGGCCCACACGGTTTAGTACATGATTGGTTTGACAACACTAAAGGGATGTTTAGAAATAGATTATTTTAATAATTATTTATTTTTTATGAAAAAATATATAAAAAAATAAAGAGATAATGTTATTTAAATAAAAAGTGATATGATTAAAATAAGATAAAAAGACAATAAATATTATTTTAGATTATTTCCAAACAATCTTGAAGTAAAAACCTGTACAAATATATAAGAAAAACTATTCATTCTTCTAATTTTGCCCTCCTAAATTTCATCCCTAATTATATGAAATTAGAGATGGCTAAAAAATGAGAGGAGAGAAGTATAAAACCACTTCATATGAGTCTTAACCACTCATTAGAGGAGGAATTAAAAAAATAAAAGTAAAGGAATGTAGCATTGTTCAATATATAATTTATCCCATAATCAAGTGATAAACTATTTAGTAATTTATTACTTGGAACTATATTTTTTTTAATCTTATTAGATCCTTTTTCTGGCCCATTTATCAATTATTTTCTCTTTAGTTTTCATTAATCAGACACAATTTTTTCGGTTATTTTCATGTTTTTGAACTTTTTTTTTATTGGCACTGTGGTATCCGGATGAAAACCCGACTAATTCCTAGGGGATGCATAGGCCCTCGGCAAAAAATTCCTCGCAAATGCATTGCGGTTAATTTTTTTAAAAAAATTTCGATGGCCTCAAAAAATTGCTAACACCTAAGAAGTTTCGATTCCTGAACCTTGGAAAAAGCACACCTCCACGACCCAAGGCCTTACCACCAAGCCAACATCTTGGGAATATGTTTTTAAACCTTTAACTCTCAAATTGCAATAAAACAACCTTTATACTAGGAGAGAATGGCCATATTTGAATGCATATGTATTTTTTAAGGAGGAATGCATATATTGAACTTTGCATTTATGTATACACATAACATATAACCTCTATTTCCAATTATATAATAAAAATTAAAAATTAAAAAACATATAAATTCTCACCATTTGAATTGTCAGGGCAGTTGGCTTTCATTTGAGAAAAAATTATTTCAGTATAATGTGTGATAATATATTAAAACTCATCTAATATTATTGTAGCACTCCATCAGAAAAAAAAAAATTAAAAAAAAAAAAAACTATTTTTCCCAAATCAAGCTAAGAAAATTAGGGTTTCGTGGCTTTGACGGTGAAGAAGATGTTAAGTTTGACAACTGGATGGGGTGCTTTTAAATACACACAATAATACATGTAAGGAGTGTAAAAAGAAATATGATATGTGTATTTAGAAGTGTTTTGAAAAGATGGTTAAAAATTGACTTTTTAATTTTTTTTAAAAAAATTTCACTATTTTATATGAGAAGTAATGTAATCCAAAATATATTAAAAGTTGACTTTTGACTTTTTTTTGATTCGTTGCCAAAACAGCCCTCAGTATCCTGTACTCATAGATAGAATGGTCCCAAATGTAGGATACATGATGCAAACAAATGAAATACATACATTTCAATGAATTAGATAACGTAAAACAGTAGGACCACTGAACTCATCAATTTCACAACTAAAAGTCAACCAATTCAAAGGAGGAACTTGAATTTGAATTGGTCAAAATTTAGAACCCCAAAAAGAAAACCCAAAAAAAAATAATAATAATAATAATAATACAAAAGGGAGAATAGTCAAAGCTAAAATTGAAATTGAAACTTGCAACTTAAAAATTTGGAAAATTAAACCAGATTTTGATTTGTGACCTTGACTTGTACCATCTTTCTCATAATCACCATATACTTAGCCCTCTTTTGGGAAGTGGGTTATAATCCACTTCCTAGATTATAACCCACTTCCCTCTCTCACAAAAAACTGATTCTAATCATTTTCTCAAAATAATCCTTATTTTTGACAATGTGATAATTTATGATTCTTATTGGACCTCTACAGTTAGTCCTAAGATCAAAAATCTAACGCTCAAGCCTTACCCAACAACTTTGGGCCTAGACGAGCTAATGGCCCGACCCACAGAGGCTAAGCCCAATAGGCTGTCTATTACCTTTCTTTTTAATTTTCTATTTGGTTTGCAAACTGGGCCAGCAGACCGTCTCCCATTGTCCAACGAACAAGGCGGATTTCAACACGTAGGCCCAGCACCAGCCAAAGCCTTATTCAAGTTGCGCCACGGGCCTTCGGGCCAAATGATGGCCCATTTAATCTATCGATTCTAATAATTTTCCTGTAAAATGCAGCTCTAGACCTGCTCAAAAATGTTGAAGTGCAAGCCATCATAGGACCAGAAACATCTATGCAAGCTGACTTTGTAATTGATCTTGGAGAAAAAGCTCAAGTACCCATAATTTCATTTTCTGCAACAAGCCCTTCCCTCTCTTCAATTTGGAGTCCATACTTTGTCCGAGCTGCCCAAAACGACTCATCTCAAGTGAAAGCCATAAGTGCTATTGTTCAAGCCTTCGGATGGAGAGAAGCTGTTCCAATTTATGTGAACAATGAGTTTGGGGAAGGCATTATACCATATTTGACCGATGCATTACAAGACATCAACACACATGTCCCCTACAGGAGTGTCATTTCTCCATTGGCCACAGATGATCAAATTGTTAAAGAGCTTTACAAGTTAATGACAATGCAAACTAGAGTTTTCATTGTGCACATGAATCTAACTTTGGCCTCGCGACTTTTCATTAAAGTGAAAGACATTGGAATGATGAGCGAAGGCTACGTTTGGATCATAACCAATGCAGTGACAAACGAGTTGAGTTCAATGGACCCTTCAGTCATTGATTCTATGGAAGGAGTATTAGGTGTAAAAACTTATTTTCCAACAACCAAACACCTTCAAGATTTCACCGTTCGTTGGAAAAGAAAGTATCATCAAGACAATCCCACTGTATTTAATGCCCAATTGAATGTTTTTGGACTATGGGCATACGATGCTGCAACTGCACTAGCCATTGTAGTTGAGCAAGCCAGTGTTACAAATAGCAGGTTTCAAAAGGCAAACATTTCAGGAAATTTAACAACAGACCTCGAAAATTTTGGAGTGTCCCAAAATGGTCCAAAACTTCTCCAAGCTCTACTAAATACTAAATTTAGAGGCCTCAGTGGGGATTTCCATATAGTTAATGGGCAATTTCAATCATCAGCATATCGGATAGTCAATGTGATTGGCAATGGGGAAAGAGGAATTGGATTTTGGACAACAGAAAATGGAATTGTTAGAGATTTAAATGTCAAAAGTACCAATCCCACTTCAAATGCCAATCTTGGATCTATTATATGGCCAGGTGACACTACATCTCCTCCTAAAGGTTGGATGATTCCGACAAATGAAACGAAGTTGAGGATAGGGGTACCAGTGAAAAAGGGTTTTAGTGAATTTGTGAAGGTAACACCAAATCCAGGAATGAACACAACAATAGTCACTGGATATTGCACAGATGTGTTTGATGTTGTAATGGCAGCATTACCGTATGCAGTTCCTTATGAATATGTTCCATTCGGAACTCCTGATGGCAAGAGTAATGGTACTTATGATGACATGGTGTATCAGGTGTATCTTGGGGTAAACTCTCTCTTCCCTAATGTTTAAATGTATCGGTATTTCTTTCATTAGTAGTAACAATGTTGTTTTATGTTTATGATAAACAGAAATTGGATGCTGTGGTTGGAGATATTACTATTATTGCAAACAGATCACAGTATGTGGACTTCTCATTGCCTTACACCGAGTCTGGCGTCTCTATGATTGTGCCAATTAGAGACAACAAGAGGAAAAATGCATGGGTGTTCTTGAAGCCATTGACATGGGAGCTTTGGGTGACAAGTTTTTGTTCGTTCATTTTCGTAGGGTTTGTGGTTTGGGTTCTTGAGCATCGGATAAACGAAGACTTCAGGGGCCCTCCTTCCCATCAGACGGGATCGATCTTCTGGTTTTCCTTCTCAACCATGGTTTTTGCACATAGTAATTTCTCTTGCCTCTTTTTAGAATAAAAACAAATAAATAAAAACACTAGCTTTGCCTAAGATTTTCTAAAGCTAAAATATTATTTTCATAATGGCATGGGATTTCAGGACAACATGCTATAGAACAACAAAAATTTGCAGCAAATGTGCCAAATTACTACTTTATATGGCCTAATTGCATGTGTTGCATACTCAAATTATCAATATTTGGAGTCATTTCCCAATAAAAATCCACAAACAGTCCATGAGATTATGACTGCTGAGTAAATTTCAGGATGGATTTCCATTGTTGACATTATATTGGAAATAAATATATAGAATTCATATTGATGATTCAACAATCACAAGTTTTATTTTATTTTTTTATCAGAAGAGAAGGT
Organism: Camellia granthamiana; assembly: GCA_036172215.1. NCBI lineage: Eukaryota > Viridiplantae > Streptophyta > Magnoliopsida > Ericales > Theaceae > Camellia > Camellia granthamiana. The sequence goes on along the minus strand of CM069916.1, from coordinate 4,000,190 downwards.
TGTAAGCAACTTGGGTAGGTTTGTGGTGATCATTTGGTGCTTTGTTGTCCTAATCCTGACTCAAAGTTATACGGCGAGCTTAACTTCAATGCTAACAGTTCAACAGCTCATGCCTACTGTTACTGATGTAAAAGAACTTATAAATAATCGGGAAAATGTAGGCTACCAAAAGGATTCTTTTGTTTATGAACTCCTGAAACGGATGGGATTAGATGACACCACGCTTAAGGTATATGGCTCTCCAGAGGAATTAAATGAACTTTTTTCAAATGGGAGCATTGCTGCTGCTTTCGACGAAATCCCCTACATGAAGCTCTTTCTCGCCAAATATTGCTCTAAATATACAACGGTCGCACCAACATATAAAACCGATGGCTTCGGCTTTGTAAGTAACCTATATCTCTCACTCTCTACCTAAAAGTTTCTTGAGGGTGTCTGTCTTATATATTTAATGACCTGCAGGTCTTCCCAATTGGTTCGCCACTATTACATGATGTTTCAAGAGCAGTCCTAAATGTAACTGAAGGGGAAAAAATGGTAGTCATTGAGAGAGCATGGTTTGGGCAAACCAATTGCCCAGACTCAAGCACCTTGGTTTCTTCCCACAGTCTAGGCCTCGAGAGCTTCTGGGGTCTTTTCCTAATTGCTGGGATTGCTTCACTTTCAGCTTTCATAATATTTACTGTTGTGTTTGTGTATAAGCATAAGCATGTACTATTGAGGCATTCCGATCCTAATGCCTCAATATGGGGAAAGATTGTGGAGCTAGCTAGACACTTTGACAATAAAGACCTATCTTCCCATACTTTCAGAAAGAGTGAACCGCGAGTCAAAAATGGTACTGACATTGTGGATAGTATGGGTGCACTACAAGCCTCTCCTAATGTTCATGGCCCTTCAAGTCCGTCAAGCTTCTCACTCCATGCCACCCCTAGTTGTACCTGCCCACCAAGTCCATATACCTTTTCAAACCATACAGATGGGAATTTTGATTCTTCCGAAGGAACTCCTTCTTATGAATATGAAGATCCAATTTCGCAAGGGCAAACAGCGCAAGAGGTGGTGCCAGTCATTGAATTTGCTAATCCAAATCAGGATACACAGCAAGTTCCGAGTCCACAAATGAAGACCACTGATACTAATGTATGATGATGGCATTGCCATCTCTAATTGTATATTAATGTTAGAGTTGTACCTATGCATTCTGATTAAAATATAGTTAATAACCTAATTATATTATTTTCTGTTCTTCTTCCCTTGGTAATTGGTCCCGTTATTTCTTTTCTTTTCTTTTCTTCTTCCTTTTCTTATTATTATTATTATTATTATTATTATTATTATTATTATAAGATTGTATATTGCAGCTGTATCCCCATGTTACATTATAACTTTCTATGAATCCTATGTAGAACGTAGTAACTCATTAATTTCCATGTAACGTCCAAACGCTCACAAATTAAATAATTCATAAACCATCAGTAAGTTCTTTTTCTTCCCCCTCCTAAAATGTTTTAACCTTTTCATTTTATTTTCTTTTTTTATGTCAAAAATGAGAATCAATTTTTTTTTTTTTTTTTTTTGGGGGGGGGAGGGGGAAGGGGGTTGGATATAAGCATAACTTCTTTGATAAAATACTTTTACTTAATCATTAGACTATAATAAGGTAAATTTGCATTTAAAGGCTTTGCTTACCTCTCATGCTGCATTTCGTAGGGAAATTTTACTGCCTTTTTTCTCATATTCTTACAAGGAGAACAAACTATGAAAGAGTTGTTAGGAAAAAAAAAAATCAAAAGATGATATTGATATACATGAGGTAACAGAGATCCTAAAGGCTGAGCAAAAGACGATAGATTGATTACAAAACTTTTTCTAACACACATTTTCTTTCTATACAGATGCATACACTAATGAGATAAAATTAAAAATATTGGTCAAGGCATTCTTTCAACTTTTGAAAAGTAACAGGTTTTGAAACAAACGAGTCCATACCATTTACAAAACACTCATTTGCACTCTGTGCCAATGCGTTTGCTGTCATCTGCAATTACACCACCAATATTCATCAATGGATATACATACAAATACAAGGATATTCGTTATGAAGAAAAGTTACTAATTTTCGAAATGCTATTATTACTTGCAAATGTCAGATGCGCATATATCTTGTCTTCCAAAATGACATTCATTGGGCTTGTCTCAAATTTAACCATCCTTTTCTTTTCTTTTCTTTTGTTAGTAATGACTTCCCGACATTTACTCTAAGTCAATGTAAACACATTAAATGTTGTATTGAGCAAGATTCTCATAAAGAACACTGGCTACACATGGAAAATAAGGATTCAAGTGCTTACAGCAATGATGGGCATCCTTTTTTTAGATGACTCAAATTTTTGATCATTTGGAGGCACAAATTGTTCAATTCCTGCTTTCACTGCAGCATCCCAACTACCAGTTTCCTCAAAAGAACGAATTAGTCTTGTGGCTTAAAGGCCATCCATCACTGGCATGCATACATCCTGCACATGGTTACAGCTTCAATGTATTAGGATAAGACTACAAATCTATGTGACAATGTTCAGAAACATTTAAATGAGTTGCAAGGTTTGTTTATACAATTAATCTAATTTCCAAGATAAACTCCTCCGAAAAGTTTTGTGAACATGTAAGTATATTAAGGAAGTTTTGGGATGGACATCTACATTGAACTATTGGCTTTGATGGACAAAAAACTACTAAAATTTTGGAGATCTAAAAAGGAATAAAAAGTAAAAGAGAAAGCAACTATAGGCTTTGATAATGAAGAAGAGAAAAGAAATAAGGCAATCAAAACGATGGCACAACCAGTGACAAACCATTTCACCTAGCAATGTAACAACTATTGGGATAAGCTCAAACACTATCCTGATCTTAAATTGAAGTCTGAAAAAGAAAAGGATATGCATAACAAGTGATTAAAATGGTAACTAAAATAATAACCATAATCGAAAACATTTTTTAATTCTAGGAAAATTACCATCAGAACGAGATCATAAGTACAGGACTGAACTGCACGTACAGCTTCAACTCCATTATTCACAACATCTATGGTATGGCCCAACTGCTTCATCATTGACCGTGTCACCATCACATTAATCTTGTTATCTTCCACAAGAAGGATCTTAGGCTTGAACATCGATTTGGGAATTTCTGGACTGTTGCTAGGACTGCACTGGGTGCTTCTATTAGTTCTCTCCCACATCTCACTTGCTTCTTGGGAGTCTATTGCCTTTATCGTTTCCCCAATGTTGCTTTCCCTTGAAGGGTAAGTGGAATTCATATCAGGATTCTGGAATTTACCATTTTCTTTATTGTGACACTGTATCTCACTATCACTACCAACTGCAATTTTCTTAGCAGAGTTTGGGCTGTCCCTTATTGAAGATTCATGTTCCAATGATATATTAGCACCATCAACCGAACAGGCATCCTCTAATGAAGTTACCTCTTTTGTTGAAATGTTGCTAGAGGGAAATGAGTAGGAATCTTCTAACAAACCATTAAGTTTATATGAGGCATTAAAAGCAACATTGTTTGACAATTTTTTAGCCCTGCCAGGACCACTAGAAGCGAAAAGAGAACCCAAAGTGCGTGGTTGAAATTGAAAAAATCCGGAACTTGTATCATCATCATTGGCATCATCCAGAGCATCTTGATCAGCCATATCTAAGAGTTCATCAGGATCATCTGAATTATCAGCTGCAGGTGAAACCTTGTATGGTAATATAAACGTAAATGTAGATCCATGGTGCTCTCAGCTGGAAACACTGAGATGACCTCCCATAAGCTCAACCTATTTCATACGCATATGAAGGTGAAGAGTAGTACATCAGCTAAGAAAGTTTATATCAAAAAGCGACAAAATGAAAATTCATGTCTCCATATGAAATGAAAGACAATTTGAACTTCAAGTTGCAGATAGACTGGAAATTCACATAGAAAGTTTATATCAAATGAAGTGGTATGGGCGATAGGCTTGGAATAATTTAGAATGAGATGCTCAATTTCAGTAATTTTAAATTTCTATTGGATTTCTTGCATGTAAACTACCTACTCTCGTATAAAAAGTGATATAAATTGTTGTTTCTCACCGCAGGGACAGATGTTTCAGGAAGAAGATTAATGTGATTTAGTGGAAATGTCTGCCTATGAATATAATGCTTGTGGTTCATATAATTGAAACATATATGCCTTCTAATGCCCATTTCACAGTACAGCATGAACCCTGGTCTAGAAAAAAAAAAAAAAAAAAAGAGTTTAAAATGATCACTAGTTGTTTACAGATTGCTAGGCCTAGCCCAGTCCCACCATACTTCAGTGCCGTGTCTACACCTACTTGCATGTATTTCTTAAATAGAGTAGGCAAAGCATTCTCTGTTCCATTGAAATGAAAAGTGAGATTCTAAGAAATAGCGGAAAAATAATTAATAATAGTCTGTACTCAATGTTTCGAATCATATTTCAAGATGTGAAATTACCCGGTATTCCAATTCCCGTATCATAAACATCGCAGGATATTCATACTATTGTTTCATCTGGCTGAAGGTGGTTCTCTTCACCTCCATCTATCGAGGCCCCATTTCTAACTGGGGTTTTGGGTTCGTCATCAAGTGTATGGTTTTTGTAAGGACCTTCCCCGTGTTTCTCTTCATGAAAACCTTTTTTATCACAGCAACTTTGAGACAATGATACGCATTTATCTTGTTCGTGTACATTTACTGAAACTGTTGACCTGTCTGCAGTGATCTTCTGATTGGATCCCTCTTCCATACCCAAAGATGGGGCTGGTACCACATAAAGCTTCATTCCAACCTTCCCTTCATGGGTAAACTTGATTGCATTGCTGGAAAAATAAAATCTTATAAATTTGAAGCAGAACCCAACAAGTTTGGTAAATAATGCAAGAAAGGTGCTACAAAACCAGAAAGCATGTTGCATATTCATTTTAGTTGTGACAAATGCTCATATTCACAGTGTTGTAAAGAGACACACTACTCATTGCTGATCATCCTAATCTAAGGTACTGGGAGAAGTAGATTGGTGTTACATTGTCATTGCATTTAAGAAAGCCACTTTTGTTAAATATCATGGATAAAGTAAAACATTCTCGCCTCAAGAAAGGAATTATAATTTTCTTTTTAACTAAGGAAAAAATAATATACACCTTAAGTTTACAAATTTCTATAACATCTGTCGCATAATTGTTCAAAGGAACACTTCCTTGGTCCTCTTGACAAATATTTTGCAAATCCGAGGAAATCAAACATTATGACCTCTATTGTCTTTTATTGTGATACAATCACTTTCTAATCATATCAAATAGGAATTTCTAGAGGAACAACAATGGAAGCAGAATGTTACATATGGAGCATAATGTTGGACAAGCAAGTAGCAGAAAGTGCACAAGGCTCTAAACATAGCTAAAACCATCCATATAATCTACAAAGGAGAATTTGAAAACAGTACCTGATTAAATTTGTGAGAATCTGTCGAATCCTTAGAACATCTCCAATAACCTGAAATTGATGCATACGGGGTTAACATGTAAAATAATTGCAATATAGAACAAAATACTAGAAAGTTTTCCAATATGTTTAGATCATGGATTTCAATACGAATTTGGAAAGGAAAAGGGAAATGGAGAAAAAAATTAGCTTATATTTCATTCATATTTCCCTCCCCTTTTCCCTTTCCCCTTCCAAATTCCGACCTAAATCCGTGATCCAAACACGGCAGTGGTAGTATTAGTCCCAAGGTTTCTAGATTTGGGTAGGGATTACTTTTCACTGTGAGTAGTAGAGCTTGCGTTGTGCATCTAGACCATGTCATGGATCATGTAATTTGTTAGGGCTTGGTAACAGTATGTAGTAAAACTCTCACCTCCGCAGGAACATCATCTGCTACATGACCTTCCAAGGTTAGTATCTTTTGCAATGATGCTGCAGCAGTCTGGAGTACATGCTTTACTACCTCTCTTGGCCTGAATTTTGCAGCTTCCAACTTCATAACTCCTAAAGGAGAAAAGAAAATAAAAAATCAAATCCAAAATTGTAATTAAAATCCTAGTGAGATCAGCTTTACAGTGGAATGCTATACTATATTGTATGACTAAGATTCCACCGTCACCTAGATTGAAGTCAGATTACTGACTATGAGGAAGACTCTCATTCACTCCCTCACATTCGACCCCCTCTTGTGCATAGAGAGATAGACTAACACAGAAACCAAACTAGTAGTGTACAAACACACATGCAAGAGTGCACAGTAGCATACTATTGAGGAAACAAATACATACAACAAGACTTGAACCTAAGACCTCTTGGAACCTAAGTTTTGATACCTTGTTAGATAGATCACCAATTAATTAGGGAATTGGTCCAGGAATGTTGATCAAGTCTCATACAAACAATGTAAACAAGGATAAGAACATGTAAATATAAGGAAGGGATGAAACTTCAAACCTGATTCAACTTTGGAAAGGTCAAGAATGTCATTTATAAGTTGAAGAACTAAATCTCCTAAAGATAACATGACACTCAATAATTGTCTTTGCTCCTTGTCAAGGTTTGTGGTGGAAAGAATCTCAGCCATGCTTACAACTCCTGATAGTGGGGATCTTATCTCATGAGACATGGTTGCCAACATTTGTTTTGCTCGCATTGTTTCCTCTGCAAGAAGAATCAATTGGTAAAAAATGAATACCCTTTTTCTTCTAATGCTTATGCAAACCCACCAAGAATAAATCAAAGAGAAACCTGTTATATGAATTGTTTTGTTTAGCTCTGTCTCCTTGACTTTTTGTACAGCTATTTGCTCTCGAAGTTTTGCCATCTTTTCCCTTTTTCTCACCTGTCAAGTAATAAGGCACATATTGTATTTTTTGTTGTCATATTGCTTAAAGACCTATAAAACTTCTAAATTTTTTCTTTAAAAAAAAAAGGAAGAATAAAAGGGCATGGTGACATTGAACGAATCATATAACATAAGTCAAACCAAAACATTGAACATAAAAATTCAATATAATCTAGTCCAGCATTTGGACAGGATATATCATGAAAAATGAACTGTTTCTCTAACTTGTGATTCACAAAATCTAAATACTAAAGTCTTTCTTCTCTGATTCAGAAATACAACCATTGATTAGTACATAAGAAGAAAAGCTAATAAGGATTGCTTTTCAAAATGGTAGTCACAAATCAATTTATAATATTACATAGTGTTGAATTTAATTTTGAAGACCACCATGGCACTATACAAACTGTTGAATCTTGTAAATGAACTCACCTGATCAGTTACATCCATTCCCATGTAATTCACACCAATAGTATCCCCTGCATTGTTGAAGACAGGTTCAATATATATCAAAAATGTCTTTGACCCAAATAGTTCTGTCTCAAAAGTAATTTCCCTTTTTGCAGGTACCCCTCGTTCCAAAACTTCTCTTTTGAAGTCTTGAGATTCCTTTACACCAGCACCAGTGAATATCTCCACATCCATTTTTCTTATAATGTCCTGAAAAATTGGTGAATTTGAGGAATGGAATTTGAGGAATGCATGTGCCAGATTCTGCAAACAGTGCTTTACAAAAATTACATGAATTACAAAAGTGAAAAAATCGATAAGAAAGGAAAAGTGCATATTGTCAGGTTTCACACCAGCACTGAAATAAAGGATGCAACTTGTAGCAGAAAATAAAACCTCAGAATAAGAAAATCACTGGCAGTCAATTACCTCCTCGTGCAAACTCGGAAAATGATTATAGATGAAACGATACCGCAACTCTTTATCCTGAAAGAAATGAAAATGAATGCTAAGATATAGATGATGACTTTTCAAGAAACTTATTGTAGATAATAAGAAACATTAAAATGACTGCAACAAAGTGGAGAAAATTTTAGTCAAGAACCATAGTTAGAACAAAATCTTATATCAGAGTTCATCCCCAAATAACTACCAGTTAAATATTGTGTCCATACTGAGTTGCATCCATATGCACTGATAGCATTGCGGCAAAGCAACAAACTGAAGCATTTAAAATGAAATCTGTTCTAAATTACCTGATGGCCCATGACAACTGGGGCATTCTGAATAATGAAATGTAAGAAATTATCGGCTCTTTTTAAAAGCTGGGACAATTCTTCCACTGGTGAAGCCCGCCTTTCCAAATTTTCTATGTTTTCCTGCAATTTCTCCGTAAGTATCTGCTCCCGCTGGATGCTAGCCTTCAACAATTTCTATAAATGCATGGCCCTCTGCTTCTAGTATATGACAGTGTCATACTCAGCTTCTATTTCTAGTCCTTTATTTTGAACAACCATGTCATTTCTCCTCCGAGGAACATCTGGCAATATAACATATATGGCATCCAATATAGAAATTGGGCGCTTATCACCACTATAACTTTCTTCCTCAAAACGATATTCCTCAAAAATCTCCAATTTCTTGAGCTCAACCTCTTGCCTTTGTTTGCTCAGGTTGTCAAGCTCTTCTCTAAGAAGTCGATCAGCATTAACCTGCTTATACTCCCAGTTTTTTACAAAATGTGCCAACTGAGACAAGCCCTTCTCACTGTAATTGCTTAGCTCTGAAAAACGTTTGAAGTCAACTATAGTCTTTTCTTCAATGATTGTAACCTCCTCTAACATATCTTGATCTGCTCCAGGCCTTTCTATATTGAATTGCTTTCCAGCTTCATTTATATCTTCAGGCCACATTGAAGAGAGGACTTCAATGTCCATTTCTTCTACACTGTCGTTCTCCATTTCACAAGCCATTAATGTTGCTTATGTATCACACCCAATTCAGGTGTCTAAGTGCCTTCAATGTAGGTGAACATCAAAATGATACTAAGCCATGCTTTCTTGCCTGTATATTTACATCTAAGCCAAGTCGAGGTTATCACTATTTAAAATTAAGTTCCACAAACCAGACTTAACAGAAAAATGGGCGAAGTGTGAACGCTTCACTAGACCTTCCTATCAAGAATAAGTTCCAAATAAGATTGAAGCATGCAAGACATAAAGGTATAACTGTATTTTAAGAAGAAGGTAGGTAGGTAATCAAGTAATGCAACATAATCAAATTTTACTATTTGGATAATCTTCTTAATTCAACTCCTTTGACCTTTTTATTTTTAGAACTGTTCAGTTACAGATTATTAGGCTTAATTCTAGGCTACATCTTTGAGAAATCCTTGATTTCAACCATACAACTTTTTAACAAAAAATATATATCTTTTTAACTCTGAAAGTTCCTTCAAACATTGACCCGAGTCCCACCTACTTTGCCATGACTCATAAAAAGGAGGATAATTACTTCCATAGATCATGCTTCAAGTGAATCTCAAATCAAACTCAACAAAGGTATAACGTAGCCTCTTCGTGCATCAATTGCATAAAGTATAGGCGAACCCAAATTAAGAATTTTTCTTTTGGCTTATCTGAATTCAACCCCTACAGTTTTCTAACAGACAAAAAACAAAAAATAAATAAATAATAATAATAATTGATTGTTGTAGAACAACCATAGCTAAAATGAAATATAGAAGACCAAGTCCTATCTTTCAAATTGTGACCAAGTAACCAGAAAATTGGTAATATTGTCATCTTAAAACAGTTCTTAGAACCCTTATAAATCCCCCGGAGGGGGGGTGGGTGGAAGGAAAAGTGAAAAGGATTGTAGATTATGTGACATTAAACTGAAACATTGAAAAACATATATACTCAAAATTTCAAGTATTTTCATTGTATGTAAAATTCATAAACTTTGTCCATTGAAACACAATAAATTTTGAGCTGCCTCACATCAAATACAAAGCACAAGAAATAAGAAAAACCTATCAAAATCAGTCTATTCAAAGGAAAAAAAAAATTGAGAAGACTGAATTTAAACAGATAGATTAACACAAAACACAAATTATAGGCAATGAAGTAAGATAGATTCAAAATCAACACAGGTCAAAAACACAATGCGTAACGCAAATTGCTTATGATGATGAATACACAAATTGCAGAGCCACAATTTGAATCGAAATTCAGAACAAAGATTGAAAAAGGCAAGTAAAAAGCTAACCTTTGTGATCCGAGAACAGTTTAACACCCATACAAACACACTCTCTCTGTTCCAACAACAAATGAAGGTCGGGCTCAGCAGCCCCTTCCTTTTCACTGTAAATCTGAAAGAATCTCTTGAAAAAGTAGTCGGTCAATGAAAAAAAAATACCAAAGTTTTTGGACCATTTATATGTATATACATATATATGTATATGTCTATGAGAGAGAGAGAGAGAGAGAGAGAGAGAGAGAGAGAGGAATGCATGTGAGGGAAAGGAAAACAAAACAAAAAATAAATAAAAAATGGTGAGGGGAGAGAGGCTCAAGAAGCCATGTGAGTTGGAGGTCAAAAATATTAATGTAATGCCAAATACAGCGAGAAAATCATAAACTTTTTTTACATGTTGTGGTTTTTTTTATGGTACTCTCTTCGTTTTTTTTTTTGTTGATGTATGTATAGTATATATATATATAGAGTAGAGTCTCTCTGTTTCAACTTTAGACTCCCCATTTTCATAGCTTTTTCTTCACTCTCTCTCTCTTGTTGTCTCTGCAGATGATTCATTCAATCAAATTGATTTATTTATTAAATTAGGCTACGAATCTTAAATAATTTATTTAATATTTTATCAAATCTCTTAAATTATGTGAGATTCACATAGGTGGATGTGTGAATTTGTATAAATTTCACATCCATATAAGAGATTTAATAAAAAATTTAATAAATTATTTAGAATTCGTAACATTTTTTTATTTATTTATTTTTAAAGGAGTGTTTGGACCCTTTTGGGATTCCCTTTTAGTAAAATATATATATATATAGAGAGAGAGAGAGAGAGTTTTAAAATGGGCTCTCCCCCGCCCATTACGAGGTAACGTATTACCCCCAACGTTTGAGAAGTTATTTTATAAAGTTAATCACGGCAAGACCCCTCAACTATTTGAATATTTGGGAAGTGGTTTTGGGCCTAAAATAGCCACAAAAAACAAAATAAGCTATTTTAGTCACAACAAACAAAATATCACATCCAACCCATAATCATTACACTCTTCTCTCACAAAAAAAGCCAAAAAGCCCTTCCCAAACTAAGCTTTTTAGCCCAGGCTAAAATAGCTAAAAAAACCAAAAAGCCAACACACTTCCCAAACGGAGGCTAACTTATTCTACTCATTCATGAGCTTATTCATTTTGATTTCTTCAAATATAAAAATGTATCATTTTTTTTTACCGGATCACTTTTAAAAGACATGTATTCATATAATTTTTATAATTGAATGAATTAATTTAAACAAATTTATACCTAAGAAAGGTAATCCTATTTTTATTCCCTATAAATCTACAAAGACAAAATTAATCACAAAATCAACCATATAAAATATAAGTGGAGAAATATGAATGAAACTATAAATTTAAAGATGGAGCACGGTTGGCCAAGTTTATTTTATGTGATTGGTTCTGCAATTAATTCTATAGACTTGTAATGAATATTCTTAATATTAAAATTTGTATAAAAAGTGTTTTGAAAATATGAAAAAATAATAATTAATCAATAAAAAGTGTCTTGTACAAATTTTTCTTTTTGTTTTTAATTGTATTCTTGTGGTCAAGTGGCACTTTTTACTTAAGCCTTAATCATAGATTAGGATGGTTTAGTTTGTTTTAAACCATAGTTAAGACGGGCATGTTGCCTTATTTATTTTAAACTAACAGCTCATAATATAATTTAAAAGGAAAAAATATCATAATATATAAATAAAATTTACAAGCATCACACTTGTCAATTTTAAATTTATTTAAATTATTTTTAGCATGAAATACTAATAAATCTTAAATAATAATTTTATGAACTATTTGATCATTTCTTTTTTCTTATGGACCCAAATGTGTCATTCTAGTGTGAATTACATAAAGGGTCAAATATAAACACGTGTTATATGTTGAGAAATAAATGTGAGTTTTGTCATAATGTTGAAATTATTAAACATAATATTTCAAAAAAAAACACTTCTTATAACACTCTAATATAACACATTAAAAAATTCCTTATGGTACTTTTCTCAAACTTAACACTAAAAAACTCCTTAGTATACTTTTTCTCAAAAATAACAACATAACATTTCACAAAAATTCTTTAGTATACTTTTTCCAAACGTAACAACGTAACATTCTAAAAAAACTCTTTAGTGTATTTTTTTTCAAACGTAACACTCTAATCAATGTGACACAATAATTGCTTAATATATTTTTTTCAAACGTAACACTCTAATATAACACTCCAATCTAACACCAGAAAACTACACTAACAAAAATGTAGATTTTCATGTTCGACAACCAACACTTCGGCCACCAATCCCTTCAAAAAGAATATTTCACATCTCACATTTCTATTCTCATCTCAAAAACAAATCAGAAAATTAAAAAAATGAATCATAAAGGGCATTCACTTAAACTTAAATGTCACCAAATCAAATGAATACAACTTCCAAAACAAAAAAGACTAATTGGTTTATAAGAAAACTCTTAAGACTAAATGAATTAACATTCCCCATATGAGATTTATTTATGGGTAAATTTTCCTTATTTTTACTACAAAACTATATAAATAATTTAGTACATAATGCTTTTAAAAAGTTATAAACAAAATTATTTTTAAAAAAAATCATAAACACTTTATTCAAATTACAGCGAACCTTAATTTCGCCTCCTGGTCCTAGAATGTATACATTTATCAAGGCAAGTGGCATGGCTGTGGGGCTACTGACTTGACAAAAGTGATTTTAATCTATAGTTGAACTAAATCCCAAGGCCTCTACCATTTTCTGGATTATTTTATCACCATTTTTTCACAAATAAATGAAAATTATGGAGTTTTCATTTCTTTTTTAATTTAGAAAAAGTATTCTTCTTATTAAAATGAATTGTGGTTTTGTTTTTGTTGCTTTGTTAATTTATATAAGATGGGAAGGGGAGTGTCATTTAAAATAATCAAATATTAAAATATAGAAATGTTTGTAAAGCAAATGATTTGGGCATAAAATATAAAGAGTATTTGAAATTTGAACTTTAAAGAGATTATTCTAATCAGAGTCACTTTTATCTCGTGAAAGAAAGATGTTATTTTTAAAATCATTCTATTTTCCTTTCATTTAGCGGTGGTGCTACATGCACCAATTAGTGTACTAACTAGTATATTAACACTAGTTATGACATTATTATTGATCTCACTCATTAACTACATTATAAATACCAAAAATCTCTTAAATTATGTCACATCATCAATTGGTACGTTAGTTGGTACACTAATTGATGCATATAGCATTATTCTTCATTTAGAGTAGATTAGAATAAAAAAAAATTCAATTAACATTCTTCATAATGATATGTGAAGTAAAAACTATATAATTATTTTAAATTTTATTAAAAAAAATTTAGAACACTCATTAATAACACAAATTCTTATAAATTCTTGAGAAGAAGTTTGTCAATTAGTTAATTGATTGGTCACATTTTTCTTTTTCTTGTGTGAATTTGCAAAGAGTATTGCTATAGACCACTAATTTGCCATCACTAATCCCACCACTAGTGAAGTGGCAATTGAAAAAAAAAAAAAAAAACAAGGCAAAAACACACATCATTAGAGCCACCACTAATTAGTAGTTTAAAGCATTTCTCATTTGCAAATTTTTTTTTAGAGTTCCAAAGTTCCTTGATCCAATAGGCACTGATTCCCACCTACCAAGTTTAGAAGCCGGTTATTTATTGATGAGCAATATGGTCAATTCATTCACCTCTAAACCATATGATATATAGATAATTATTTAGTAATTTCAAAATATCATATTATATTATTTAAATATTATTTTAAATCAATTTTGTAGTGATAAATTTACGAAGAGAATGACTCACTTAGTATGCATTACGGTTTCTTATTTACCTAAAATATCTCGTAAATAATGTTACATAATACTCTAAAAATATTTATCGATTTTTATAAATTATTATTATTATGTTTTTTTAGATAGGATATAAATTATTATTATTATTATAAAGAATATGAAAATAACGACTTGGTCCATCATTAACTTATTGTTATGGACTTGAGTGTCGAAAAATAATAAATTAGGATTAAAATTACAAATATCTTATCCTTCGTAGACTGCTCTTTAACTAGAGGCTGGTCACTTTTACTAATCTCTTGACATATGCAAACATGAAAGTTTTTCAAATCGTTGGACTTGGATAATTGTAAGCAAAGAATAATTTTAAGCAAAATTTTCGAAATTATTTGACTTTGATAATTGTAGGTAGAGAATAATTGTAATATTAAAAAAAAAAAAGAGTTACATAATTTCATTGTGTCAATTGGAATGTGTTTCATAATATAATAATGTATATATTATCTTTTCATCTCATATTTTAGTTTGCAATAGTACCATAAAATGAAAAGAAAAAATGTTTTGGGTTAATAAATATTCATATTTAAGAGAAGTTTGACGGAAAATTTTACGACAATTCCCCTCCTTTATGTATGTCAATTTTATACTTTTTTTTCACCAACTTCAAATAGAAAATCTAATTACCTTTATGTTATACTTTGTTAAAAATTAATCCAATTTTTTTAACAATTGCATTGACCTATATATTTCATTTGGAAAACAAAAACAGACATTATTAATCAAATCAAGTTCAATATAGATTGCAAGTAAAATGAGTTGTTTTACATTAGATTATTTGTCACTACAACATTTTCTTAATTTAGTGACATTTGAAAGTGCCACAAAACTATTCTTCTAATGGCATTTTTTGGTCTTGTGGCATTTTGAACAAGTGCCACTTCTATCGGTGCCACGGTAGATACTTGCAAGTGCCACTGCACCATCATGGCTAAAAACTTTCAATGACATTTTAATGTCATGGTAGATATTATTTGTGGCACTATCAAGCGCCATTAAAAAAAGAGTTAGTGACACTTATAAGTGTCATTACACCATCAAGACTAAAACCTTTCAGTGACACTTTAATGTCATGGTAGGCACTATTCGTGACGCTATCAAGTGCCATTCGTGACAATAATTCGTTGTAGAACAATTTGATCCGCTCTTGCAGAGACTCGAACCGCCAACCTCTTGCACCATAAACCTTATACACCACACTCTTCACACTACACCTCTATAGCACCATATGATTATATATACAACATATGTTATTTATATAGTACATACATCTATATTAATATAAAAGTATATGTATAAACATAATTATTTTATTGAACATAATTTATGTAAAATAAACTATTTACTAGTAAAATAAAAAAAGACCACTTTTGGCGACTAAAAATATTTTTTAGTCGTCAATTTTATACTTTTGGCTACTAATTGTTTTTTAGTTGCTAAAAAACTTAACTTTTGCCGACCAAAATCGGATTTGGTCACCGAAGATGTACTTTCAGCTACCAAAATTTTGGTCGTCAAAAAATTTAATTCCCGCCTTAGGATTTTAGTTCTCCCGCGTTAAAAATAACCACTTTTGGCGACTAAATTTATTTTTTAGTTGCCAATTGTAGACTTTTAGCTACTAAAATTTTTTTAGTCACCAAAAAGTTTTACTTTTGACTACTAAAATTTTGTTAGTCGGTAAAACCCATATAATCAATGACCAAACTTATTTTTAGTCGCCAATTGTAGACTTTTGGCTACTAAATTTTTTTAGTCGCCAAGAAGCTTTACTTTGGGCTACTAAAATTTTTTTTGTCACTAAAACCCATATAATCAGCGACCAAACTTAGTTTTGGTCGCCCATTGTAGACCTTTGGCTACTAAAATTGTTTAGTCGCCAAAAAGCTTTACTTTTGGCTACTAATACTGTTTTGGTTGCAGAAAACTATACTTTCAGCGACCAAATTTTTTTTGATTAGGAAATTTAGTCGCCGAATATGCTTTTTCCTGTAGTGTATATTGAGTTTAATTTATTTATTTTTAATCATTTACTGCATTCTAAAAATTTTAAAAATATATTGACATTTTTTATTTTTTCAAAAATGCCATTATAAGCTTGGAAAGTTTTTGACTTAGTGGCATTTCTCAAAATGCTATAAAATATTTGTTTATGAAACTTTTCACCTAAGTGCCATAAAAAGTAATTTGCACCTACCTAGTGTCCTGACATTTTTTAAAAAATGCCATTGCTACTAAAGTTTAGTGGTATCTGTTAGTAAATGTCACGAACATAATTTTTTGTGTCATTATTTTATAAAATGCTATAAGATTGATGTGACATTTCTTTATTGAAATGCCACTAGAGCCTTATATGTTTGTGGCTTTGTGACATTTATCTAAATGTGTCACCAAATATTATTTTTGTGGCATTTTCTAAAAACATGCCACTAGTATAGTGTCACTAAAGTGTGTTTTTGTTGTAGTTTTGTGACACTTGTTCATTGAAATGTCACTAGAGCCTTTTATGTTTGTCGTTTTGTGACATTTTTCAAAAACGTGCCACTAAATATCATTTTTGTGGCATTTTCTAAAAATATGCTACTAGTGTAGTGCCACTAAAGTATGTTTTTGTTGTACTTTTGTGACACTTGTTCATTGAAATGTCACTAGAGCCTTTTATGTTTGTCGTTTTGTGCCATTTTTCAAAAACGTGCCACTAAATATCATTTTTTGTGGCATTTTCTAAAAATATGCCACTAGTGTAGTGCCACTAAAGTATGTTTTTGTTGTAGTGTGTGTCAAAAGCACTTTGCTTATTTATTTATTTATTTAATCAATTTTAAATTTGGTAATGGGGTGGTTATAGTGATCAAATGGAATCCTTTGGGAAATTTAGTATAGCTTTTGAGGGAAATTAAATTATGAATAAAATAAAAGAAGCCTGGAATAAATTATTATTTCAACACCGACAACTTGGAATTAAATTAGTTGGTTGTGGTGTGTGATAATAAATAGGTCTAAGTAGAGCTTATTTTAAGGACAAGTGTTCATAATTTATACGAACTGAACAACTAAGCCACATTCTCCTCTCCTTTGTCTGCCACTTGGCCTTTGTCTATGTAGCAATTCTCCATGTGACAATATCTGCTGACTCACCATGCCACATCATTTATAGACAACCACGTGGACACAAATAGAAATTGACCCATGGCATACTCCACATGTAGTAATGTTAAAGGTGCCGCCAATGAGTGCAATTCATGATTGATGTAAAAGCATAGTAACAAAATTCTTTCAATTATACTACTTGTATCATATTTTCTTCTAATATGTGGGCGAATTTGGGAATATGGTTAAATGTTAATTTTTAGTTTTTAATCTATTTTGTATCATATCATCTTTTTATTTTTTTATACGTTTTTTTCCAAAAGAACAAAAAAATTAGCTTTTAACCAACTTTCTAAAACAACCATTTGTCTATTATCTGGGTTGTCTTGAAAAATTGGTTTAAAATTGACTTTTTAACTTTTTTTTAAAAAAAATGTATAAAAAAGTAGAAAGATGATAGAACTCAAAATAAGTTAAAAATCAAAATGGACTTTTAATTATGTTCCCAAATTGGCCCCTAATATGTATTCACAATTATTAATATAATGAGTCCATTTATATTTGATAAATGAATGTATCGCAAAACAAAACGTGATTATTTAAAATATATATATAAGCCTACATTATTGAAAATTTTAAATATATTATATTTATATGCATGGCTTGTTTTTTATTTTTATTTTAGATAGGGTATGTATGGCTTGTGTATATGAAAAGATCTTTTTTTATAGATGAAGTGTATACGAAGAGATTGAATTGGGAAAGGAAATTCCAAGATTTTAGAATACGGTCATGGAATGATTTATTTGTCAAGAGGAAAAGGAATTTTTATTTATTTATTTATTTTTTTTTTTTGTAGACAACATAAAATAAGAAAGGATCTTTGATTGACATAGTCGTAAAATTCGTTATAAATCTTTGTTTTTTATTTTTTTAAATGACAGACAATTTTTCAAATTAAAATCTTAGATACTGTTTTTTCTAAAAACACTTGGTAGCTATAATTCTCTGAATCATCACTACACTAGTATCAACTAGACTTCTACCTCAATCATGACAACCATATTGAACGTAATCACATTACATATATAACAAAATAAATAAATAAAGTAATAATTTTTTTTTCTAGAAGAGTAATCTTCTTCTGTATATTATATACACCTTAATAGCTCATAAGTTCAATTTTGATAATTCAAACGGTTTATTTTATATATAGTTTATCGAACAAATCATTTATGTAAAAAAATCAAATTTATCATAATTAATTAACTAAATCACATTTATCTCAAACAAAATAAACAATATATTCTCAAAATCATACTACTAGAAAGTTCCATTCCTGTTTTCTTACTACTAAATACAAAAGTAGCAGTGATAGAAAATTTTAGTAAGCTAAGAAATCCATTTATATATAGCATTTTTTTCGTAAGCTAGGATTCAAATTCAACACCCCAATCCATCCTTTCTTTCTCTCTTTAGAAAGAGTGAATCCACGAAGATTTTGATTGCCATAAATAAGTAGTAAACAAACTAGATGAGTTGTTTTCCTCTCACCCACCTCCTCTTCTCTCTCGTCTTATACAATCATAGGAAAGGAACACAGTTCATTGCTTGGTGAAGTTGAAGGAAATCCCCACTCCATTCTTCATCACTGAAAATGGATGAAAATTGGGATTTGTGGGCTGTGGTGAGAAGTTGCTACACTCCTGCCACCACATCCGCTTCTGCCACCGCCACCAAGTATGTTACCCCACCAGAATACCCCATACCTGTCTCAGCTTTTATGGTTTTTGAACAGAACAATTGTAACACTTTTGGGAGAAGAAACAATGGTTTTGAGGAACTAGATCAAGTTTACAGAACTTCCTTTGCACTCACAACCTATCATCAACCCTCTTCTTGGTGGATTGAATCACCTAAAACAACCACAACCATCAATCCTAATAGCAATCCCACACACTTTGGTTCTGTTCTTAGGGATTCAATCACCAAAAACAAGAACCACCACCACCACATCCCCAACCCATGAACCCTAATATCATCCACACCACACCCCCCAGTTCTGTTTTTGGCAATTCTAGTAAACCATAAAAACACTCCATGATGAACCCTAATATCATTGATCCAGAAGAAGAGCAAAAACCACAACCCATCAACCATAATATCATGGACAAAGAAGACGAAGCAGAACAAAACCCACAACTCATCAACACTAGTACAGTTCTACTTGCACAAAAAGCACTAGACACAACCATCTCACATGAGTGTGAGATACACAAAAAGGCTTAACTCACCTCATGTGAGAGAGTTGTATATAATACTATGATTGGTAATATGACCACCAAGCCCTCTATTTTTGTTCTTGGTGAGTCCAGTAACCAACAACCACCACCACCAACAACAAAGAAACAGCACTATCGGAAAAATCCACAACCACCACGAGCAAAACCAAATACACTACCAGAGCAATGTGGGTATCAGTATCAGAGGAAGAGGAGTCAGAGGACAGCGGCGGTGGAGGTGGAGGCTGAAAACCTGCCAGAGGCGGATCCATAAAACTGGCGTAAATACGGAAGAAAGCCCATCAAGACATCGCCATACCCGCAAAACTACTACAAGTGCAGTAGTGAAGGAAACAAGTGCGAAGCAAAGAAATATGTTGAGTAGAATCTGGAAGATCCAGAGAAATTCATTGTGTCCTAAAGTGGCAAGCATCACCACTCTCCTCCACGCCACCGCAATAATCTCTCCTGCACTACACAATTGAAATCATCCACCACCACCAAGAAAGCTTCATGTTGAAACGAGGATGCAGTGCATGACAATGTGACAATAGAGGTGGAAGAAGATGACGACAACGACGACGACGACGACATATTGAATTCGGAAAATGTTTTCATGGGTCTTCAAGATTTGGGTGGATGGAGGTAGAGGAGGTGGAACCTCTGGTAATGATTTGCGAGGCTTCTGAATGACAGGGAAAGTTGACATAGGTTGATTTCCCTAGCTTGCTTTTTTAGTAACTAAATTTTCTTCGTTCTTTTTTTTTTTTGGGGGGGGGGTTCAATGTCGAGTTGAATTTTTGTTAGTTCAAGGACTCGTTTGAGATTATTTCATAAATCATAATAGAAGTTGGTAGTTTTTGATTAACTGGAGAATGGAAAAGAATAATCATTTAGTCTCCCTAAGTTTTAAGGATTACTTTGGAGAAGATAGAATAAATAAAATATTTTTTTGGTGCGCATGCCGCAATATTCTCCTCACATTTTTTGTTCTAATTCTGTGTACCTAGCATTTTTATAAAAACAACAAAATAATATTAGAAACGAACAAAACACAATAAAAATGGAAGAAAAAAACAAATCCTTCTCTCTACTATAACTCACATTCCTGTCCATATATACATATATATATTTAATAGCACTGCTCTTTAATTCTGTTCCTCTTCTGCTTCTCTTTGTGGGTACAAGTCCCATAAGGATGAAACCCTGCAATCCCAAGTTTGTAACTCTCCATTGTCGAACTCAAGACTAAAGCACAAATACATACATACATTATATACACATAATATACATCGAGATAAAAAGACAAATGGGACGAGAAAGAAAGGGAAATTTTTAGCAGTTCTGGGTAAATCTTAATGTTGGTGGGATGTTAAATCATGCATCATTTGTTACATCTCTATTTAGCCCAAATCATCAATAGATTGTCCTCATAATAAACATTTAAGAGAAGCACAAAAGTTTAAAATGAGAATGCAAACTACGATTCAGCAATGTTCTATTTAAAAAAGAAACTTCCCTCTCGCTAGCTAGCTAGCTACACAATTTGTCTTTGCAATTTCTCACTTTCAGGAGTTATTATAACTAAAAATAGTACAAGAGCAGAGCATCCAAAGGTTTGTAAATAGTGAAACCTCGGACAAAAATTCCCAACTCGACCATTTGGCCATGGGATGATCATTCACGATTCAACAATTATGAACAAATATATCACGTGAAGAAAAGAATCGCACCTTAAAACTATTACCATGAACATGAACCATCATCATTGTCCATTATTCTAACTCTTCCATTTCCATCTCCAGGATCTTAAGAAAACTGCTAACTGAACCATCCAATCTAAGCACTGAAACAATCTGCCCCTTCCTTGCCACTAACCTCATTTACGTACCAACAACGATTTCATTGGGTATGGGGACTACTACCTTTTGTGTTAATTTGCCTTTTGGTCAAGGACTGTCAAATTTTACTTTTCAAGATTTAAGTCTCAAATGCAAATCCATTGATAGCGTAGATGCTTCAAACAAAATTTGAGTTGTGAGTCATCTTCACTGAGATTACAAGTCACTTTCCACCGGTCTTTCAGAATCTGTTCTGATCTTTTCGGGTGTAGTTTCACTCTCATGGAGCTTTTCCTTGTAGCTCGAGATTTTCCCTGCCAATGGCTGGTCATCCCCACTAATATAGCTAATGCCCCCATCAGAAATAACAAAAGCACCAGAATCTCCATTGCAGTGATTAAAATCACCAGATTCACTGAGCACCATCGCGTCCTTGTCCAAGTGATTCCCAACTCGTTCCTCAAAAGTAGGAGACGAAGAACTACTGCACTTAGAATGAGACTTTCCCACATCTTTTGTCCTCACACCATTTTGATTAAGAAAACCAGGTTTTGCAAATCCACTAATGACTTTATTAGGATTGTAAGAAGATGCACATTCAGCTAGTGCTGAAGGAGCTTTTGCTTTCCCACCTCTCTTTGGAGAATTGTTGCCAGAATGCTTTCTGAGAAAACCTGGAGGAAACAGAGGCTTCAACTTTCCTTCAGAAGAATTTCTTCTAGCCAACTTCCCTGTGGCATCCTTAGTACTGCTAGATGACAGCAAGCCCTTTCCAGTCTCCATTTTTGCCTGCTCACCGTTACAATCAACAGGACTAATCTCATCAAGAAGTTCACTTGAGCTTAAATTACCAACAGGAGCATCATGAGAAATTTTTCCCTCCTCACGGACACCATTCTGTATTGGCTGAGCACTTTCACTTGAAGATTCAGTCAACTTTTCAGCACTACTTCTCTCAGCTATATTCTCATCAACAGCAGAATGAGGAAAGTCTGATTCAGAATTCTGAGAATAAGCTTCAGGC
>CM069916.1:3917908-3972908 GCA_036172215.1 Camellia granthamiana | reverse complement strand
GAAAAGGGATGCCGACTTTCACTGGATCTTTCGACATGGGTTTGAAATTCACAAAAGAAGCACCAATCATTCCGTCTGCCTGAGCAACAAGAAACAACAAACAAAAGAGTGAGAAATTGTTTGATCATCCATAAAATATAGACCACAAAAAGTTCTGGTCTGCATTTACATTCTTTCCGATGGCCTTTCTCCAACAAGTAGGCAACAAGGGGCCGAGTGTACACTAGACATTGTAGAACCACATTAGCAAAACAGCTGCACAAATACAATAACAGTATAGCACATTGTGAGTTAAAACTGGATACTTAAGCATGTGCACTTTATGCAATTGAAGCTCTCAAGCCAGTGAAACCATCTAAACAATAAGTTTAGAACAAATAATGGAATGGTAAACACAAACCTGTTTCCACAATTAAGAAGCCCACATGGAGGAAATCCTCGCTTGTCCCAATTAAATAGTTCCACAAAATCCTCATAGGGGAAAAGAATCTGAAATGTTACTGCACATTACACTGGAGTCCTTCCTAACCAAAAGGCATACTAAAATATATGAATAAAAAGATCAATAAAAAGGAAATTATTTACCTCTTTTGACTGTTTGGTAATATTAACGGTTCCACTGGAAGGAACCAGTGCAACTGCACTAGAATCTCTCTGTCCATGCTGCATATATGCAGACTGCATTGATTTTACCTGCCCAGATAATTGAAAGTCCTTGCATTTTGTCTTATGCCCAGATTTCCAATGGGAAGTTTGGCAAGCTCCGGAGCTGGGATAAAGGAAGAAAGATTTAAAACATTAAAAACTCATATGAAATATATAAAGGCAAACTTAGCAACAAGTCACATGCAAGAAAGCAAGAAGACAAAATCAAACTCTTATGACAAAGAAGTGGGAATTAAGACGAAGCAGAAATACATAAAACCATAGGTTAATTACAAAAGATCCTGAGGTTAATGCCAAGAACAGAAAATAATACAGGAAACTTAAAGAGGAATAAATAAAAACAGAAAGTGCTGCCACATAAGCTTATAGCAATTACCTCCTGAACAAAAAAACAAAAGCAAGACACACACTGAAATTTCTTCCGTGGGAGTCACTTCCCAGGGTGTATTAACGAAGGAACAAAAAAAGGTCCACATAAAAAAGAAATGTCAGCCCAGAAGGACCAAAATGATTAAGGTCCTTATTCAGACTAGTTGCAGATGATTGCTGACCAACCTAAAGCTTCTAACTAGCAGCATTTTTTTTTTTTCTTTTTTTGATAAGTTCATCTAATCCAATATCAAATCCATACTATTACTTCAATAGTAAGCAGTTATTGAGAATGGTTCTGTGCTCACTGTTCATCAAATTTTATAAAGCAAAATTTAATGTTTGAGGAAGAAAGGCAATTTAAACCTTTGGCAAAATATCACCGACAGTTGTACAAATAACATCAGTTATTTAAAACCAGTAGTTTCCTTTTAAGGACATCCGGCTACATGAAAAGGCTTGTCTCTTCAATTTGAAAGAAGCCAACTGGATTGGGACACAATGATAAATTCAGGTTTTCAAATTAACCAGCTGAGCTGCTCAATAAGTAGCCAATCTGACTCTTGAAGGTGAGGGTAGAGATAACCTCAAGCTGAAGCCCCAAGTCGAGCTCAAGCCTAGTATGGAAGTTTGAAAATCCTAGCCTGAGTTCAGTGAACGTGATAGAGAGGGGATGAATAGGAAAAATCTAATATTGCCCTTGACACCAAGTTTAAGCATTGTGGATCATTTTGGTATATTGCCATGTGTTGTCCACAATAGGGTTACTAACTTTAAACACTTAAGCCAGAGATGAAGATGTTTAATTGATTTCCTTTCCAATCACACACTAAGTCTTTCAAACAAAACAATCACATTCAAGTCAATTTCTTAATTGATAATCTACAAATAATCATTAATTAAAGATGGATCAATTTAAACCAAGCATTCATCTCACACATTCAAACCATACAATGTGCAAATAATGTAAACAAATGAACAAAAAGATTTATAGCGGTTAGGCACACCCTTGCACCTACGTCCACTTCAGGATTCACTTGCCAACATTATTTACTATACCAAATGGATTTTCCCTAAATTCACCCAAAACCAATACAACACACAAAAAAAAATAATAATAATAATAATAAATATAAATAAAAATAAAAATCCTACAATCACCTAAAACCTATACAGCATACAAAATCACAAATACAAAGAAATATAATTTTCTTGGCTCAACCCAAAGTCAACAACCACCAAAACAAAATCTTAGAATCAGTTGAATAAGATAGCTTACTGATAGCTCCTTATTGTTTCTATGTAAGACTTAAAAAGTTAAAAGTGTAGGTGAGTGACGACAGTGTTTTGAAAAGCGTGCCTAAGCTCTAGGCGAGGCGAGGCGAGGCGAGGCGAGGCGAGGCGCGGCGAGGCACCTCATGCATGGCGAGACGAGGCGACATAGAGGAGGTGCAGTTGAGGCAATGAGGTGAGCGCTTTATGTTGAGACTCGAGGCGAGCGCCTTGTGCACTTCGTGTTTCTTCCTCTCGTTGCTTTCGTTGGTCTCTGCTTGCTTGCTGCTTGCTGCTCTCTACTTGCTGATTGCTGGTTGCTGCTTGTTGGTCAGTGTTCGATTCTCTTCTTCTTCTTCTTTCGATCTTCTTCGATCTTCTTCCTCTTCATTTGATCTTCTTCTTCTTCGATCTTCTTCTTCTTTCCTCTGTCTCTCAATCACTCTCTCTTTTTCTTCTGTTCTGTCCTATCCTCTCTTTGACTTTTCTTTCTTTCTTTCTTTTTTCTTTTCTTTTATGTTGGTTGATTCTAATCCCCCCCCCCCCCCCTCCTTCTATTTTATTTTTTATTTTTTTTTTTATTTTTCTTCTTAATTTTTTTTTTCGCTTTTCTATCATATTTATTTTATATATATATATGTATGTATATTGCTGATTAGTTTATAAGAACAATTTTTTTTTATTAATTTTAATGAAATGTGTTTATTAATTTTATAAGGATGATCTTAGTACATAAAGTTTTTGGTGGATGTGAATGTGATACTTTATATCTTTTGTTAGATATTATATTTTTAATATACTACATATATTTGTTATGTTAAAAAGTTTGTCTATATTATAATTTTGCTTTACTTTGCTTTTACTACGTGCGCCTCACTTTGGTGAGACGCGTGCCTCGCCTCGCGCCTCCCGCTTAGACTATAGGAGACCTTATCGTCTCGGTGCGCCTAGAGCCTTTTAAAACACTGAGTGATGAGATTAGTGTACACAATTAAATATAGCTATGAGAGGAGACCTTCAAAGTGAGAACTCCAAGGCTCCAAAGGAGTAAGTCCTCCAACCAAGCTTGCAAAAAGGTACCACATGTTCACTCTTACTCACACAATGGTGCAAGCCTCTTTGAGATGTGATCTAGTTAGTATCAAGAGTGCGTGCACACTCCAAGAGCTTTTTCTCATCAGATCATACCAAATGGGGCACTTGGTATTTATAGCCCCAATTTATAACGGCTATATTTTCAAATTTTCCCCATGCATGATTGACCATACGATTTCATGGTCAATCACTAGCCATCATGGTCGACCACATCCACACAAGGACGATCGACCACATCTGTCAAGACGGTCAACCATACTATAGACTTCTTGGAACTGCTCTTTAAATCTACCTATGATCAACCATGCTCCATATCATAATCAACCAAACTGACAAACCTTGGCTTATGCAGTCTGGCTTGTCCTAATTTGGTTCTAGCCTTACCCAAAACCTTCATCTCAATGAAATTCCAATCCTTGGGTTCTACCAAAGGTTGCACACACAAGTCATGAAATTGTCAACTTAATGCTAGTCCTAACTCCTAACACGGACACTAACACCAACACTCATGACACTCAACTCGGATTAGCTCAATCATTTGAAGTGCAAACAAATTGAACTACTCATGAAGACATGAATAACTCATGTTCAACTTGTTATTAAGGTTGTACAAACTCATTCCTATAAAAACAAGCCCAAGCTTAAGCCTAATTCAAAAGCCTAAGAAGCACGGACACGAATGCAACACTAGGATTAGGCACTAGCACGGTGGCCAGCCCAACCTAGGCTTGGGATTTATATTTTAGCCCTAAGGCCAGGCTAGGTTAAATTTTCAAACTTGTTTATTAACTATGCCGGGCTTCGAAAAAGTCCTTTAGGCCTAGTCTAGCCACATTATTATTATTAGGTATATTATATATTATATACAAATATATACTAACGTATAATACATATAAGTTATAACATATGTCAGAAAATGGACCAACCAAAGTTTGAATGCTAGCATTCTTGGAGATCCAATAAAATTATATTGCCACTCAGTGGCTCAAAATTTTTTTTTTTTAACTATTTGATTATGCGAGCATATATCTTTCTTGCCATTGAAATCTACTACTTCCCCTCCATTTAAATTTAAGATTCGTACTGACTGACCTCTTTCTTTTATGAATTAATTTGCAGTTTATGCAGAATTCCTAGCAGCCAATGACTACTCAAAAACTACTCTATAAAGTAGTTCCTATTAAACCCCATTTGGCAACCATACTCAACCCCATTTTCGGGTTGCATATAAAGTATGTAATGTACAAGTACAATGCTATAAACATGCAAACTGCTAAAAATACCAACTTGCACCTATTTCCCATATCTTTACTCATCTATTTAAGTAATTAAGAAATATACTGTTGAAAACCAAATAAACATCCGAAAGACTGAAAGTATTACACATCAAGAAACAATCAAGAAATGGAGCAATTCAATAATTCAAATTCCAGAAATTTATATACATACAAACTAGTTAAAATTATGACAAATTGAATAAAGAAAACAAATTATAGAATTTTAATAATTTTTTTTAAATTAATGCATACCAGTATCGGACCAATTTGCATCCAGAGCACTGCTTCGTGGTCGAATTGCCGCAAACAACACAGGAATCGGCAGCGGTGGCGGAAACTCCGGGCATCTTGCGGCCTCCTCCCCCTCCTCCTCCTCCTAGAGGCGGCGGTGATGAAGAAGGGTCAGGGGAGTCGAAATTGGCGTCGACCATGAAGTATTTGGATGCGGTGTTCTTGACCAGGTGAAGCAATCCGAAGGCAATAATGAATGCTGTGACGATGAATTGAAGGAACCAATTGAGATCGAGAGGAAATCCGGAGACATGCATCGACAACTCTGCCTCGGTTCCAGATTCCAAATTAGGGTTTTCATTGATTCCCTGAACTGAATAGCCTCAGTGACTCCATAATTGTAATAATTCTATATTCAAAGCCTCTTCTCTCGTTCTCTCTCTCTCTCACTCTCTTAGATTAGGGTTTTTTTAGCAACTTCATATATGTATTTATACATACATATAGGCCTTGCACACTCTTTTCTCTATCAGGTTTTTTCATACAAAAGTAGGAGTCTTTGGATATGGAAACAAGCTCTCTCTCTCTCTCTCTCTCTCTCTCTCTTATGTGTTTCCTTTTAGAATAGCCTTCAGTTTGTGCACTTTTGGGTTCCAATGGAAAACAAAGCTTCAGAGTTTTGGGGAAAATAAAAATAAAAATTAAGGAAAATGAATAATAAAATATGGGGACAATAATATGATTGGTTTGAAAATGTCATAAGCTAAGCAAATTTTTGTTTTTTTCTAATGTTAGGATTGTAAGCTAGACCATTAACTCATGAGGTTGGGAGTTCAACCTCCAACACCCTTTCCCTTGATGGTAGACTTTTTGAAGTTTTTAAATGTATCAAATAAAAGTTTAAAAAATATTATGGGATTTTGTTACAACTAAAAAATTATAATATAAACTTTTTTTAGATAATTGAGTAATATTGTAATCATTAAATTTATTATTAATCTTTGATATGTCATCATTGCAATATTATTACTATTCAACACCCTTAGACTTTTTGAAGTTTTTAAAGGTATCAAATAAAAGTTCAGAAAATATTATGGGATTTTGTTATAACTAAAAAATTATAATATAAACTTTTTTTTTTTAGATAATTGAGTAATATTGTAATCATTAAATTTATTATTAGTATTTGATATGTCATCATTGCAATATTAGTATTTGATATATTATCATTGCATTGATGTAATCAATGGATTATTAGTTTATTTTTTATTTTTTTTTTTCTTTCAGTTGTGTAAAAAAAAATGTAAAGAAGTTATGTGATTCAAAATATGTTAAAAGTTAAAAATTGGCTATTAACTATATTCCCAAATTAGGCCAATTATGAGTTGTTTTGTGAAATAGGTCAAAAGCTAATTTTTTGATTTTTTTAAAAAAACATGTAAAAAAAATAAAAAATTGATGTGACTAAAATAGTTAAGAGTGAAAAGCTAAAAAGCTATTTTTAACCTCGTCTCCAAAAAAGGCCTATATTTTGTACAATTATTATTCTAACATGATTGCGTATAAATTCAAAAAAATTATTATTATTTATTAAAAAAATTTAAGACTTTATCCAATTTCAAATTAGATCTTAGAGCAACTGGTGAGGTATTGAAACTTCTATTACTATAAAATAGTATTAAGTTCACTTTTTTCATATCTAACAATGAGCTATTAGAGTTGTTAAATTATATTTTTGTTATATCTTCTGTCAAATTTGACATTAAGGCCTCGTTTGGCAAGAGGCTAAAATAGCCAATTAGCCAAAAAGTTACATTTTTAGCCAAAAAGCCAACAACCCATACCAAAAAGTCAAAGATTCCCTTTTCTCTCTACTTTTTGCACGTCGTTTCGTAATTAGCCAAAAAGTTGGCCCAAACATACAGGTTTTTCTTACCAACCTTTTTAGCCAATTAGCCAAAAAGTTACTAAATTAGCCTGTTCCCAAACGAGGCCTAATTTTACCTATAGTTAAAACTACAAACACAACAATTTTGAGAGATAGGCGATCAATGGGGTAGATGACCAGGTGATCAACCACTTAGTGGAAGTTAAGCTATAGAATTTTGAAGCCCTCCGGTCATATATCTAGTCATCTAGTCGGTCATTCGATTAAACTAAAAAATAACAATTTCACCGTTAGAATAACATTGATATTTAATAACTGAACGGGGAGCAAATATTCGGTAATACCTATACTCCTTTCGTCCAAGCTCCTCGTTTGTCCGATCGACCTACGAACACAACGGCGGTGAGCTACCCGATGGTGTGTGCCCGGATAACCCCTCCGACGGTCAAGTTAGCACACACTCAGGGATATAGAGAGAGGGGAGAGAGTTGAGTGTTTTGGTTGTTCTCACCAAATGATGTTCTATCCTCCGCATGGGGAGCGCAATCAAGCTCATATACTTTCTGCGCTTATACATGCTCCCATTAGTCTCTTGACACGTAGAGCTGCTCTCCCATCTATCAGCACAAATCCCGCAATCACCACCTAACCAAACCGCCAGACAACATTAACGGGATCTCGGTAGATTGGCGAAATCACCTCGGCCTTCCACGTCCGTGTTGCATAACGTGCCCGAGCGCTCCACTCGCCGAGCTCCATAACAGCCAAGCTTGGTAGCATTCCGGTATAACCGAGTTTAAGATAAGCCAAGTCGGTGAACAGAAGACTTTACCACCGAGCTAACCATGCTCCCCCAAAACCTGTGTAGCAGATGCTCATCTCGGCCTAGCAAGTCCAAATCAGAGGGAGCTCGGTCAATCACACGGCCGCGGACCTCAAGCCTGGGCCTCAACCGAGCAAGATCACCTCCAGGAAAGCCCCAGTTAGCTCGGCCTAAACAGGGGTTGGGCCTCGACCGAGCAAATCCCACTCCAAATCAGGCCCAAGTGATCTCGGCCCAAACATGCTCGGCCCTGACCTGTTCGACCTCTTCCACGGTCCAAAGCCAGATTATAAATCTTCCTCTCAATAAACTTTTTACAATGTCCATTGCTAAATTATAACTTTAACTAACTTTTTTATCAATTGACTGTTGAAGTTACTCTTAAATCTTACAATTTTCAAATTGTATATCAATGTCAATACTCCTTTCAATTTGTAGTGTCAATTTATATCTAAAAAAATAAATTAATATCCCAATAACCTTCTAACAAGATTTGTGGGTCAGGGTGTAATTTTGACCTGGCCCGGCCCATTCGGGCCTTGCGAGCTCCCGCCAAAAAATCGAGCTGGCCTACGGGCTAGAAAACTAGGCCTATGCCCTAACCCAGGCCCGGGGGTATTCGGGCTTTTGGGCGGGCCAGTAGGCCGGGCCTTAGGGCGGGCCCATGGGCTTGGGCCTCAGCTCGGGCTTTGGATGGGCCTAAACAATTTTTTTTAATTTTTTTCCACCAAAATTTTATTATTTTCCATTAAAAAAAAACTGGGCCTCAGGGTGGGCTTTTGGGCGGGCCTTGAGCAGGCCAATGGATCGGGCCCATGGGCGGGGACTAGGCTTCAAAACGATGGCACAGGCCCTAGCCCAAGGCATCAGGCTGGGCTTAGGCTCGGGCCTTAACTGGCCGGACTACACGCGGGCCACGGGCCAAAATTACACCCCTATTTGTGGGACTTCAATCTTCTCATTTGATGATGAGACATTAATGGCACTCTTTGGCAATGATTTTTTTTAGTTAAAATAGGTAATAAAGATAAAATAAGTTAAAAGTGTAAATTACACTGACAGTCCCTGAGATTTATATTTATTACAGTTCTTCCTTTCACCTTTTAGAAATTACATCTCCTGCCTGAGGTTTAAAGTGTTATTACAGATTCCCCTCTCAGTAATTTAATTTTTTTAAATATCAATTTTGCCCTCACTGGGTAAATTACATTAACACCCCTCACATTTTAGAAATTACAATCCCCTCCCTAAGGTTTAAAGTAGTATTACCAATTATCCCCTCGGTTAGTATTAGTTGAAAAAAAAATTCATTGGAAAAAAAATTAATTGAAAAAAAAATTTGTTAGTAAAATTTTTAAATTTCTGTTTAAAAACCAACGTAAGCTCATTTTTTGAATTTACGTTTTTTACTTAAATTTACAAACTGGGACAACCATTTATAAACCAAAAAAATTATCAAACAAATTTTTATGACAGTTTTTTTAAATTTTTGTGAATATAAATTGAAAACTGAAAACAAAATTGTTACCAAACAGGCTTCATATGGTAAAAATGTCGTAAAATTAACAAATAATTAAATAAGTTACCAACATAAGAAATGACTTATCAAAAGCTTCTTAAACTATGTATGGTTTGATTTTTAGAATTTTTTTAAAAAAATTAAAAATTAATTTGGTTAAGAAATAAAAAATAATTATCATTTTTATATAAATTTTATTTTCGAGTGATTAGAAATAATTTTTTACAAATTAAATTGAAACAACCATACATATGTATATAACCTGCCCAAAAGTTAAAATAATAATTATTTTTTACCCTTAAATGATAATTATTTTTTATTTTTTATTTCTTAACCAAATTAATTTTTAATTTTTTAAAAAAATTTCTAAAAATCAAACCATACAAAGCCTAAGAATCTTTTGATAAGTCATTTCTTATGTTGGTAACTTATTTAATTATTTCTTAATTTTATGACATTTTAACCATTTGAGGCCTGTTTGGTGACCATTTCATTTTCAATTTTCAATTTATATTTACAAAAATTTTAAAAACTGTCATAAAAACTTGTTTGATAATTATTTTGGTTTATAAATGGTTGTCTCAGTTTCTAAATTTGAGGAAAAAACATAAAGTCAAAAAATGAGTTTACATTGGTTTTTAAACAAAAATTTTACTAACAAATAATTTTTTTCAAATAATTTTTTTTCCAATTAATTTTTTTTTCAATGAATTTTTTTTCCAACTAATACTAACTGAGGGGGCAATTGATAATACTACTTTAAACCTTAGACAGGGGATTGTAATTTCTAAAATGTGAGGGGTGTCAATGTAATTTACCCAGTGAGAACAAAATTGGTATTTAAAAAAAATTAAATTGCTGAGAGGGGGAATCTGTAATGAAACTTTAAATCTCAGGGGAGATATGTAATTTCCAAAAGATGAGGGGGGACTGTAATAAACATAATCCTCAGGAAGTGTCAGTGTAATTTACCCAAGTTAAAATGATTAATAAAATAAAATGTCATATTTAAATAATAATAATTTTACTTTTTTTCTAACAACCATCAAATTAACAACAACAACACAAAAAAGTCCACTAATTTTCTAGACATATCTTTTTTTAGTCAAATTAAAATAACTAAAAATAGCAAATTCTCAATATCAACATTTCATTTAATTTGTGATTATATATATAAACTATTCAAATTGCACAATAATCATATGGCACAATTTGGTTTGGATACATTATGAGATTTCATTGTGGTCATTGTTAACAGTGATATTTTATTGTCTTTAATATTATGAAATTGAAAAAGCTGCTGGAAAATCAGGTACTTCACTATCCGAACATAATGAAATTTTATCGTTTTAAATTGTAAATTTTCCAATTAGAGATTTAAAATTATAGATTGGAGAGCTAATTGCATAAATTAGATAACTAATATGAAAACTGGGGTTAAGAAAATCAAATTTAGTTCAACTCAATTCAATTATCGAAGTTTATTTAAAACAAATAAATTTTTATGTTCTATTAAAATAGAGAAATAACCAAAATTCATATTGTTCAACATATACATATTGAAGCAAATAATACTCTTAAACATATAGAAGCAAATATAACACTCTTAAACATGGATTTTTGAGCAATTTTTTTCATTAACAATTACTAGTTAACAATTGCAATTTAGTTCAGTGGTTTATTTTTATTTTTAAATTTAAAAGAGAGATAATTGATGAAAAGTCTAAATCTATGAAACTATATGTTATTCATCTAAGATTTAATCTTTTTTGAGATAATAACAAGTTGAAAAATCGTTAAAAAAAGTCGTCGAAAAATCACTTCAAGCCGACAATGGCGGTTGTGTTGGCGCATAAATAAATAACTTTATTATTAGTTATTATTTATATAATTGCAAGAGTGCCACAATGGTGGTTGTATTGGCACCATAAATAAATAATTTTATTATTAGTTATTATCTATATAATTGCAGAACATGTGACACTCACCTACTTATTTGGAGATTATGAGAAATTATAAATCATTAAACACATGTGAAAAGATGATGGAGGACAAAGTAGAGAACATAGAGTATGAATTAGAGGTTAAAGGAAGTTATGGAGACATAGAAATGAAGTGGAAGATCATGGAATGTGAAGTGTAAGAAATGGAAGGATATGTTAGTTATTAGACAGCTTTTTCCTACAAATGTTTGCCTATAAATAACCATTCATGGCCACATTGTAAAAGACATCCAGAACTCAAATCAAAGACAATTGATTTATATTTTTCTTGTCATTTATATTTCATGCACTTTATTTTATGCATTTCATTTTCGAAGTATAGGAGTAGAGGTAAATTTTCTGTACTTTATTTTATGCATTTCCTTTATGAAACATTGGAGTAGAGGTAAATTAATGGTTAGTTTGATTGTTCACTCAATCATCTTTCTCCGTCTCACTCCTTCTTCTTTTAATTTTTCTTTTTTCTACACTTGACAATTTTGAAGTCTTCTTCATTGAGGCAAAAGAACTGTCAACACAATTACTTGGTAATTGGTTTAAATTTAATTTGTAAGAATTTTTCAATCCTTGTTGGCACGCTCGCATTTATGGTATTTTCCTTCGTAGGAAAAATAAGCCAACAATTTTTGGCATGTCCAATGGGACGTCAAGTGTATGAAATGAAAAACAAATTGGATTTGTCTATTCTAAATAGCCTAGATAAAATCTTTTGGCGTAAACAAAATATTTTGGATCTTCAAGAAGAAATCTATTTTCTTAATGAAACAAATTTCCATCCATTAAAATATTATTTGGTGGAAGAAAAAATATACGATTTAATTGGAGAAATTCACAAACTTAATAAGGAAGTTCGCCAATAGAATGATGAGTTGTCAACTCTCACTACCAAGTCTTTAACCGAGGCTTTAATGACCAGAATTGGTGAGTATTTTCAGAATTCTTTCATTGTTGAAAATGGCAAAAGGAAAAAGTTTATTTCATTAATGGCTTGGGGGTTTAAAAAATCATTTTTAAAGAATCAACTTATGAAAATAACATGGCTAAAAAGCTTGTTGTTGAGCCAAACATAATTAAAAACGATGTTCCATATAAGGCTTGAGAGTTAAAAAACTCATTCTTAGAAAGTCAAGCCATGAAAACAACATGTTTATGAAGGATTTTCATAAGCCATTAATGAGTAAAATAAAAAATAGTCCCATTTGTTAATGAATGATGAAAGTTATTTGGCCAAAGAACATGTTCTTAAATCAAACGTGATTAAAGATGTTGATCAACCCACTGTCGATGGATTTAAAATATTTAACATTGTTGAAAATGTCAAAGCATTTAAATTTCCAAGATTATATTATGCCATGACTTTCGGTGTTCAAAATCTATTTGGGATTTATGGGCTGCAACAAAATTTAATTTTGGTGAAACAACTAATAAAACAATCATCTTTAAACATTGCTTTTTTAAAGCATCAAAATATGCCGTGAGCACCTTCGGAGTAAGGTTTTGGTTCCTTTTTTAACAAAATTGAATCATGTTAAAAGAATCTTTGAATGTGTGTTTCCCTTCGAATACATTAATTAATGCCCAAATATGATCTAAATTGATGTACAACTCTTTATGAATTCAAGGTTCCTCATTTTGAAAAAGTTGCAGGGAGTAATGCTGGCACCATAAATAAATAATTTTATTAGTTATTATCTATATAATTACAGGATATATGGCACTCTCCTACTCATTTAGAGGTTATAAGAAGTTATGAATCATTAAACATACGTGCAAAGATGATAGATGACAAAGTAGAGAATATGGAACATGAATTTGAGGCTAAAGAAAGTTATAGAAACATAGAGATGAAGTGGAAGATTAAGAAGTGTGAAGTGTGGGAGATGGAAGGATATGAAAGTTATTAAACAGTTTTTTCCTATAAATAAATAGCTATTCATGGCTACATTATAAAAGACACTCATAACTCAAATCAAAGACAATTAATTTCTATTTTTCTTGTCATTTGAGCTTATTTGGTAACTATTTCGTTTTCAGTTTTCAGTTTAAATTTACAAAAATTTAAAAAACTGTCATAAAAACTTTTTTTTTTGTTTATAAATAGTAGTCTCAGTTTATAAATTTGAGAAAAAAATGTAAACTCAAAAAATGAGTTTATATTGGTTTTTGAACAGAAATAAGATATTCTTGTATTCCAATAAATCCTATTATTTGAATATTTGATCTACCAAATCCTAAGGCCAAGTTTGGGAAGACTAAATAAGTGTACTTTTTGACTTTTTATAAAATATGGGTTGGATTTGGGTTGGGTTGGGTTTGAAGTGATGTATTAGAGAGATGATGTGACTTAAATAAGATGAAGTGATGTATTAGAGAGATGATGTGACTTAAATAAGATGATGTGACTTAAATACGATAGTGACTTTTTGACTTTTTAGATTTTTTTGAGAATGCCAAACTTGGCCTAAGTCTCATATTTAAAGTATTTTATGAATATTTCTACCTTTACAAATATTTTTTGAACGGTTAGCAATTTATTAATGTGAATATTCATATTTTATAATGTGAATATTCACATTGATGGTGTAAACATTCACATCACGGAATATTTATACTAAAAATGTGAATATTATTAGGGATATTTTGGTAACTATGTCACTTATAAGTTGTTTTTTTTTTTTTTTTATCGGCAATCACTCCTAGGACTTATTGGAATATAAAAAAGTAATGTGGATTAAATGAAGGGGAAAGCACCAATAAATCCCAAATTTGAGAATGTTAGTCTATTTAGTCCTGAATGTTTTTTGTTAGACTAATAGGTCATATTTCTCTAAAAGCTTACTATAGGTCTTTTTATGTTAAATATTATTCATCAAACATCAAACATAGCAACGTCAGAATTATTTATCAAACATCAAACATTAGCAACGATAGAATTATTCATCCAATATCAAACATTATCAACGTCAGAATTATTCATCAAACATCAACCATTAAACATTAAGATTATTCATCAAACAACAAACATTATTCATCAAACATCAAACACAACCATTATTCATCAAACATCAAACACAACCATTAAACATTAAGATTATCCATCAAACATCAAAATTATTCGTCAAACATCAAACGTCAAATTGCCAAAACCCTAGAAATTCTGCGACTAGATCCACACTTCTCTGCACAACCAACCACAAAGCCTCCATTGATCAAACTCAAATCTCTGCCCCAAAAAGAAGACGAAGCGAACTTCTCTGCCGAAGAGTAGCTTCCCAGGAATGGCGGGTGGTTGAGAGCCCCGTAATTCATCAGTATTTGCAGCGAAGACATTGAATCTGCTAGGTTTTATTCAGGAAATCAATCAAATGGAATGTTATTGACTCTGCAGATGGAATTCTATGAATCAATATATATACATACATAAGTGTTCATACTATATTTGGGGTTATATACACCACATATATATATATATAGTCAACTGTAATTTTTAATTCATACTGCAAAACAACATATATTGTTCTGATTAAGACCAACAAGAAACATAGGTAGATTCAAAACGAAAGAGAACATCAAAAGTGAATCCTAATCCCTATCAAACCCATAACCCCAAGTTGTTGATTTTTCATTCTAAATAACGATTGTTAATTTTTCATGATGTTTGTTAAGATGTTGTTTTTGATGATGTTGTGATGTTTTAAGATGTTGTTTTGATGATGTTTTACGATGTAATTGATGATGTTGATGTTTTTATGATGTTTTTTAGTGATGTTGGTGTTGTTTTTTAGGACTAAATGGTTTAATAAAAAACATTCAGGACTAACTAGAGCAACATTTATCAAAATGGGATTTATGAGTAATTTCTCCTTAAATGAAACATAAGTAGGTGAAAAGATATTTATGAAAAAATGCCCCTAAAAAATATAATATTTGTGAATTTTTTTTTTAAAAAAAATATGCTAAATACCAAAAAAATACAAAAATACAAAAATTCAGTATATTTTTCGTATTTTGGTGTATTTATTAAAATTTTAAAATATTTTTTTATAAATATTTACTATTTAGATACATCTAAGTAAGGTGCATCTAAAAAAATTAAAAAATTGTTTAAAATTTTAAAAATATTTACTAAAAATAAAAAAATTTGAAAAATAAAAAATTCAATTTTTAAAAAATTAAATTCAAAAAATTAAAAAATGTTTTTTTGTCCAACGTATCATAAATTAAAGGAAAAATTATTTATAAGTCCTATTTGGGAGACTTATGCTACATATGGTCCTACTAAAAAATATATGTTCCCATAAGTCCTGTGGGAAGTTTGTTGACACACTTACCCTCAATATTAGTTGTTAATATCATAAATAATAGTAAAATCATATATAGGAAATTGAATGTTAGCATAGATCATATCTATATAGACGTAACATAACGTCACACCTACATAAACGTAACGTGATACCTATACGTAACGTGACACTTATATAAACGTAACGTGACATATCTACATAAACGTAACGTAACGTGAAACCTACATAAACGTAACGTGACACCTATGATCTATGGTAACATTCAATTTCCTATATAGGAAATTAAATGTTACTGTTAGGTTTTATTCTTGGCAATCCCGTTTGACAAGGATTTTTATAAGAAGTTGGTTTTCTTCCAAAATTAGGATTACTTTGGATTTCTATGAGTAATTGGATTTCTCCCAAAACTAGGATTACTTTGGATTTCTATAAGTAGTTGGTTTTTTTCCAAAAAACTAGACCACTCTTCAGATCTACTTGGAGGTTTTCTAAGGTTTTCTTCTGGAGGATTTTTGTGAGTTTTCCTTGATAAATTTGAATGAGTATTAAACTCATGAATTGAGAAGCATACATCAAGGAGGTTGATCGAATACAAAAGAGAGAGTTGTTCTTCGGTGGATTCTGAAGAATTTGAGCCTGAAGCTTTGGTGGATTCTGGAGTGGCTCATCATCAAGACAATTCCGAGGTGAAGACGGGGTTGGAAAAGGCACATAGAGGTTGGTTCAATTCGGGCGTGGATTCGCTATGTAATTGAGAGTATACCTGTGTAATTCCTTTATGTCTTTTTAATAGATTGTTTTGTGGCTTTTGCCCGTGGTTTTTTTTATCACAATTGGAGGTGTCCAATTGTGATTTTTTCACGTAAAATCGTTGTGTCGATTTGTCTTGATTGTTTGATTGGGATTGTTATATATTGCTTAAAATTGATACATAATCACAAATCAACATCTAGGGGATTTCTAGATTTTTCAATTGGTATCAGAGCGGGTCGTTCTAGTTTTTTAAAAAATTCTTTTAGAACGAGATCTTGTTTGATTTGTGATTATGGATACAATTCGTGAGGGAAATTCTATGGTTCGACCACCCTTACTTGACGGATCCAATTATTCTTTTTGGAAAGCTCGGATGAGATCGTTTTTAAAATCTATTGATGAAAAAGTTTGGCAATCTATCATGTATGGGTGGACTGAACCAACGATTACCGTTGATGGAGTAACTTTCCCCAAACCAATTGATAAGTGGGACACAATTGATTACCAAAATAGTAGCTGGAATAGTAAAGCTATCAATTCTCTTTTTTGCGCTGTCACACCTGAAGAGTTTAGTCGTATTTGCAATTGTGAAGTCGCAAAAGAGGCTTGGGATATCTTACAAACTATTCATGAGGGCACTCCTTCAGTTAAACGCTCAAAACTTCAAAGGCTCACATCTAGTTTTGAAAACCTTTCAATGAAAGATAGTGAGACCTTTGATGAATTTTATGCGAAGTTGAGTGACATTGTTAATTCCAGCTTCAATTTAGGTGAAAAGATACCGGAATCCAAGATTGTGGGAAAAATTTTGAGATCCTTACCCGATCGATTCCAACCAAAAGTTACGGCTATTGAGGAGGCTCAAGATGTTGACACCCTCAAGCTGGATCACTTGGTTGGAAATCTCCAAACTTATGAGGCACATAGGAATTTCAAAAAGAAACAAAAAGATATTGCTTTTAGTAGTGCTCATAGAGTTGGAGAGGATTCTGATGAGGATTGTGAGATAGACTCCAAGATTACGGCCGCTTTTGTTAAACAATTTAAAAAATCCTTTTTGAAAAAAAATCCTAATCTTTTGGAATCTACTCATACTCATAAATCTAAAGGTAAAGATAAACTCAAAATTAATTCTATAGCCAAGAATGAGAAAGAAAATATACAAGGGAACTCTGAAAGAGTCCAATGTTATGAATGACAAGGATTTGGCCACTTTGCTTCAGAATGCCCCACTCGTTTGAAGAAGAAGAAAGCCCTCGCTATCACTTGGGATGATGAATCAGAATCTGATGAAGATGATAGTGACAATGAAGATCAAAGTGAAGAGGGACATAAACAATTCCTTGCTTTCATGGCGGCTTCCAAAGCTGAAGGACAAACAAATTCTCCGAAGAGGTCAGTTGAGAATATCACTGATGATGAATCCTCGGAGAGTGATCATGAAGAGCTTGAGCAAGCTTATGAAAAGTTATATAAGGAGTCTCTTAACTTATTCAAATTGAATGACAAACTACAAAGAAACTCAAAGCTTGTGAAAGTGAGAATGTCAAACTTAAGGAGGAGATTTCCGAGGCCAAGATTAATGCCATCAAGGTAGCTGATGATCGACAAGTGTAGACACCCCATTTTTGACCGTCCTCAAGACTTGGACGTCACCGTTGGAACACTCGGTGATTATCCATGTTTGCGTTCGTTTGGAGTTCCCGGAGTTCTCGGCTCGCGCGCCTTGCCTCAGGACTTCCGAACTCGACCGTTTTGTGTTTGGTTTTGCACCAAACACTTGTGTTTTGCCTTGGAAGGGCAGGGAATGCTTTGTGAGGCATCCCCACACACCACCGGCACTGGCTAGAGGCCACCGGCTGGCTGGTGTTTCCATCGGCACTTTATTGTGCCGACCAGCACTCTTTTGTGCCGACCGGCACTAAGTTTTGCCAAAATGGCACTCTTTGCCGGCCGGACACTGTGCAGTTGCTTTATGAGATATTTTCAGACAGCTGTATAGTTTTGGTTCCCCTCCATACACGTGTATGGAGGGATGACCCTCTTAGTTAGCTTAGCTTGTAAGCTTTGCAAGCTTTGCTTGCCTATAAGAGGACCACTCCTCTTCTTGGCTTAGGGTTACAAAATTTTAGACATTTTAGACAGACCAAGCTCTGGTTTTTAGGGTTAGGATAGATACACATCCTATCTCTCTTCTTCCCTCTTGTTTTGTACACTAGGTGTTTGTGTCATACTTTTGCTCACCAACACCTAGTGTTTCACCTTCCTTGAGTTCTTGAGGGTCCAGAGGTTTGTTTTGGAGTTTTGGAGCTGGTTTGGTGCTCAAGGAAACCAACACATCCCCATTGTTGAAGAAGGCTACAAGGGTAAGAATTTACTCTCTTTTTACCCCATTTTTGTACCTTGTTTCTACTTGCTTTAGAACTGTTTTTGTGATTAGTGATTAGCACATAAAAGTTCTGATTTTTAGTCCTCTTGATTGTTTGTTAAGAGTGCTTAGTGGTTTGGGTAAGTTTGATCACCCTTAGGCCTTGAAAAGGCTCATTTTTGTGCTATTTTGTTGAGATCCGAGATTTTTGTGCTTGGGCCTCTTCACCACTGAAATCTTGAGGGATTTCAGTGGTGGAGATGGTGCCATAAAGTCTCCAAAAGGGGAGGGCCACCCCCTCTCCTTAATGTCCTTGAAAAGGGCAAGTTTTGGCCTCCAAAGGAGCACCATATTTGGTTGTGTTTTGAGCATGTCTTGGCTGCGTTTCATGCTTATTATGCCATGATATAACATGTTTCTAAGTTGGTTTAGGTCCCTTATGCATGCTTAGCATAGTTGCCTTGTAATGCCTTTTGATCCTCTAACATGCCTAGATTGTATGCCTTAGCTTCTAGCATGTTTTAGGCTTGCATTTGTGAAGTTTTTGTGCTCATATTTCCATGTTTTAGGTCTGTCTCATGTTGTTTGAGTCAACCATAGCATGTTTAATATAGCCTCTTTGTATTGGGCTTGTTGGCCTTAAGAGCATGAATATGTAGCATGCCTTTGTTTGCATCATTTTGGTAGTTTGGAACCACCTAGCATGCTATTTCAGTCCCTTTGGTGTGCTTGCATGCTTGCCTTAGTGGCCTCTTTAATGCTTTAAAAGCATGTGTTGAATGCTCCATGTTTTGGCCTTAATGCATGCCTTTGATTTCAAGCCTCTTAGATGCCATCTAAGTGGTCCTTTGGGCCTAATTTGACATGCTAAAAATCTGTTTTGGGTTGATCAATGCATGCCATAATTGCCTTGCGTAAGTATGGTTCAATGCCTCATTGACTTGCTTTGAACCTTAGGCCATTTGCATGCTTTGGTTTGGTCTACTTTGACTTGGTTTGGCACCATGTTTGACATGATTTTCCGAGCTTTACAATGTGTGCTCATTGTCCTTGTTTGGTATCTCCAAGTGTGATTGGGGGTTGCCATGTTTATGCCTTGGGTTTGGACCATAACACTTGCATGTGTGTGTGTGTGTTTAGTCTCCATTTCTAGGCACTTTGGCCACTGATTTTAGGCCAATTAGGAGTAGCCTAATTCATGTTTTAGTCCACTCCATTGCTTGGTTTATATGCCTCTTTGCTTAGGTTGTATCCCTAACATGTTTAGCTTGCTTGCATTGTTCATGTTGCATGCTAGATAACATGCTTAGAGTTGCATTGCATAAGCATGCATGCTTGGCCTCTTGAGATTGAAAATGATAGAGGTTTGGCACCCTTTCATGTTTATTTGGTTTGCATGCATTTGAAAGTGAAGTTGCATCCTTGGTTCCTTGGGCCATCATGCATGGAAATGCGTGATTGGTGGTCCGGGAATCGAGACACATGCCCCTTTGAGTCACTAACATGATAAGGGATGTGTTTTGT
The DNA here is from genome assembly GCA_036172215.1 of Camellia granthamiana. Taxonomy (NCBI): domain Eukaryota; kingdom Viridiplantae; phylum Streptophyta; class Magnoliopsida; order Ericales; family Theaceae; genus Camellia; species Camellia granthamiana. Next base: position 3,952,816 of record CM069916.1, on the reverse strand, counting down.
GCATAAATGGCTTGAATTATATTGTCATGCATAGATTTCCCCTCTGCTGCTGTGTGAGTTGCAGGTTCTGCAGGCATTCAGTGCCGGCCAGCACTATTTTAGTGCCGACCGGGCAGTCAACAAACAGCCGATGGCTTCTTTTTGTGCCGGTGGCCTCCTCCTTCAGCCGGTGGTGTCCTACCCCAGCCGGTAGTGATCCCCAGTGCCCTGAGAGGCACTCCTGGGACTTTGGCAATTTTCTGAGGAGGAGAGCAGAGAAACAGAGGCAATCCGTGCATGGCAGTGCGGTTCCGAGCCAGTCCCGAGCGCATGCTACATTTGGCCCTCATCCCGAGGCGGTTTACTGTTTAATTAGATTAATTAATTTATCTGATTAATTTAGTTAATTTGTAATAATTAATTAGCTTGCGTAGTTAATTAAATTGTATATTCTTTCGGTCCCTCCGAGTGAGGGCATAATTGTAATAAGTGTGTGTGAGTGGATGTATGTCTTCCAATCCCACTTCTTTCTTCCCTTTTATTTACCTGCTTACGATGGTAGATTAGGGCACATTTAAATTAGCATACCTTATGCAATGCATGCGTGCATTCATGCATTTGTTACATGCACCGGGCTCGGTACATCATACAAACTGCATCGTACTTTCGATTTCCAAATTGAATACGTGCTACTCGCGCATTTCAATATGCCATGTTTAGGGTTAGCCGAGCCTACTCTAGATTGCATCTATGTCTGTGTTGCATTAGCCACTTAACATAAACTAGGTCATGCATGTTTTGCTAACCAGTCTCTTGTTTTTGGCACGGAGTACGATGTAAGTTTTTTATGCTTTAGCATGTCGCATGCGTCGTGAACGTTTGCCATGACAGTATGCTTGCTATGCGGCTAAATGCTTACGTGATAAATTGCTTGAATGCCTGTGGGTGGAGGTTGGATTGCGTGAGTTGGAACAACTCATTGAAATCCGTATTTTAGCCTACTTTCGAGTAGCAAAAACCAACACGTTTTTCGAGACAAAACGGATATGCAATGTTTATTTCCAAGTTAGGCAATCTAGTCTATACTTTTGTGTTGTGCGCATCACATAGTAATTCTAGGCTAATAACCGGAATAAGAATGCATAAAGTTTTCAAAAACGGATATCATGGTTAGTAGAGGCCGGTCTTCGGACCGGGCGAGAGGGGGTGCTCATAGCTGACCTTCCCCGATCGTACCCAAGCTCCGAGCCAAGACCACTTTGGTGATGACGGACATGTGGCCTTCGGCACGAGTCAGGGTTCCTAAATTTTCCATTTTAAATATTTAGGTGGCGACTCTGTAATCTGGCAAAGCAGTCCATGTTTGGCACTACTTTCAAAAATCTGTTTTTTTCTCAAAACGATTTTGCCAGAGTTGGACTCTTTGTTTCAGATTTAGAACCGCAACACAACAAAAAAGAGAGTCCGAACTGTAGCGAGGTCCCCCGCGGGCTTGTTACAACAAGTTCTTTGTGCAAAACTGTTGACTTGTGAGACAGAGAAGAATGAGCTACTGCAAACCCATGCCATGTATGAAGAAAGATTTGAATCTCTCGAGATGTCACAAGTGCTTTGGAAGAACTAAATGATCAAGAAAGAGGAAGAGCTCAAGTGTGCTATGGCTACCATTGGTCTTTGGAACAAATGATCAAAGACTTTGGAGGATATCATTGGGTCTCAACAAAGAGTTGTGACAAGAGTGGCATTGGCTTTGGTGATAACAAAGAGCAAAAACATAGTGCATCTACATCTCATGATATAAGAACTCAAGGAAAAGGAGAACAAAAAATTCAACACAAGGATGGACTTCTCAAACTTCCTAGAGTTGGTAAGGTAAAAGAAAAAAAGGTACACCATGTACATCCTGTTTTTATTTGTCATTATTGTGGTATGCATGGTCATATTCGCCCTTATTGTTATAAGTTGCATGGGAGAGTGTATTTGCCTAGACCTATGAATAGGAAGTTAGAAACCATGTCAAGGCGGGTTCTCATTGAAAGGGAAGGGAACCACAACGTCAAGATACCACCCAAAAACCGCAATGCTCACAACTTTGTTTATACTAAAGCGGTTTGGATGAGAAAACTTAACTTGTGTTAATCTGTTTATTTGTTTTAGTTTTTGGGTTTATGTGTGCTTGTTCGTTTTCTGACTTGTTTTGTTTAAAATAAAAAAAAAAAAATGTGTGCATGTTCGTTTTTTTTGTCTTGCTTTGGTTAAGAAAATAAATAAATAAAAATAAATTAAAAAAATCCAAAAAGATTTTCTTAGTATGGTTTTGCAAGTTTGAAATTTTTGAGTGGTCCTTGGTGCATATTAGAATTGATGAGAATATCCATTACATGTTACCATGTGTGTACTTTCTGTGGTCATTACTCATTTTAAAGTGTGTGTTTTTTAATTAGTATGTCTCATTCTGTACACACTCTTGGATTAGCAAATTTTGAAGTCTTCATCTTAGTGATCATTTTTGGACTTCTGGCATTGTATCTTTTGCTTTTCTAAGAGGAATTGACATATACTAGCATATCATGGGTGAATGTTGAATCTCTTAACCACCTTCCATCTTTTTTGCATCTCCATGGCTTTCCCCCTTTATTCTTTGTAGTCCAGCCATGAGGAAAAGGCTACCTCAGAGTCACCAACCAGGCTATCCTTATTATATCCATGCTTCTCTGGTTCAGTTTCCATACTCTTGAGCATGTCAGCCGCCAATGAGTGTGCAAAAGAAAGAAAAATGTGCAAAAGAAAGGAGAAAAAAAAAAGTTGTGCAAAAGAAAGAAAAAAAAAGATGTGAAAAAAATAAAAAATAAAAAAATAAAGGATTCATTGATTAAGGGGAAGCCTCTGCCTTTACTCACCAAATATCCCTTGATTCTTAATGGTTTGACTTTCTTTAGTTGTGCTTAGATTCTCTTGTCAGAGGTTCAGCTTTCATATCACTGCTAGGATTTGAATCTAGTGTTTGTCGAACTCCAAGAGTCACCACACACTTTATCATGGGATCTATACTTTTCACATAATGCATTATTTTTTTTTATGAGGAATCTTCTAGAGGCTGTGCACATTATGTTTTCAAGTAATTGTGCTTCTTAGATAATCTTGTGTGTTTCAAGGTACAAATCTGAAATTCCTTGCTTGCTCCACCATATTATTTCTGTCGTTTTTTTTTTCTTGTTCATTGTTTTTAGTGAGGGGGAGTTTGGCTTATCATTGCAAGAGTTTGTTAGCATGAACACTTTGTTTTGTTTGGTACGGGAGATTGGTATTAGTTGGTTTGTATGTTGCTTTGCATTGACTTCTTTATTGTTTGAGCTTCCTTTGTCAATTAGTGAAAAAAAAAAAGGGGATTAATGTTGTCCGGTGTGTCTTAGGATTTCATGTATTCATGTCATGTGTCGGGTGCATAAGTCTTAGTTTTCATCTATCCATGCTACATGTTCTTAAAATCTTCAAGCCGCATCTATTCATGTTTTCCATCTCATGCTTCAAAATAATCTTGTCATATGTTTATTGCTTTTTCATATACTCTTGTAATACTAATAGTTGTTTTGGAGATTGTGGCATTAATAGTTGTTTTGCAGATCTTGACCGTCAGAAAAAAGTTTGCGTTTGTTGGCTGTAATGGATTGGGGTGATTAGGATTTTATTTGTTAGGTGTGTTTTGTCACGGCATTACCAAATGGGGAGATTGTTAGGTTTTATTCTTGGTAATCCCGTTTGACAAGGATTTCTATAAGAAGTTTATTCTTGGCAATCCCCTTTGACAAGGATTTCTATAAGAAATTGGTTTTCTTCCAAAACTAGGATTACTTTGGATTTCTATAAGTAATTGGATTTCTCCCAAAACTAGGATTACTTTGGATTTCTATAAGTAATTGGATTTCTCCCAAAACTAGGATTACTTTGGATTTCTATAAGTAGTTGGTTTTTTTCCAAAAAACTAGACCACTCTTCAGATCTACTTGGAGGTTTTCTAAGGTTTTCTTCTGGAGGATTTTTGTGAGTTTTCCTTGATAAATTTGAATGAGTATTAAACTCATGAATTGAGAAGCATACATTAAGGAGGTTGATCGAATACAAAAGAGAGAGTTGTTCTTTGGTGGATTCTGAAGAATTTGAGCCTGAAGCTTTGGTGAATTCTGGAGTGGCTCATCATCAAGACAATTCCGAGGTGAAGACGGGGTTGGAAGAGGCATATAGAGGTTGGTTCAATTCGGACATGGATTCACTATGTAATTGAGAGTATACCTGTGTAATTCCTTTATGTCTTTTTAGTGGATTTGTAATTGAAAGTATACCTGTGTAATTCCTTTATGTCTTTTTAGTGGATTATTTTTGTAGCTTTTGCCCGTGATTTTTTTATCACAATTGGAGGTGTCCAATTGTGGTTTTTTCACTTAAAATCGTTGTGTCGATTTGTCTTGATTGTTTGATTGGGATTGTTATATACTGCTTAAAATTGATACATAATCACAAATCAACATCTAGGGGATTTTTAGATTTTTCAGTTACCATAGATCATATCTATATAAACGTAACGTAATGTGACACCTACATAAATGTAACGTGACACCTATAGGAAATTGAATGTTACCATAGATCATATTTATATGAAACGTAACGTGACACCAACATAAGCCAGCAACATTTTCACATTCAATTTTAAAAAATAAAAACTCATTAAGTTTGCGAAACATAACGTGACACGTTACGTTACGTTTATGTAGGCGCCACGTTACGTTACGTTTATATAAATGTCACGTTACGTTACGAACATGTAGGTGTCACGTTACGTTACGTTTATGTAAGTGTCACGTCACGTTACGTTTATGTAGGATCTTGTGGAATACATTCCTATTTGAATAGAACTTGAGACTCTATAAGAAATTACACCGAACTTAGCCTAGCATAAGTGTCTGAAAAATGACTTATAAATAAGTCTCCCTAAATTAAAAACAAGTATCTCCACGACCCTTGTTAATATTGGAAAGGTCCAAAAATAAATAAATAAATAAAATAAAATAAAAAATAAAAAGTATACTACAACTTATAAAATATTTAAAAATTTATTAAATTTAATAATAAATGTTTTGAAACTGACATATTTTTGTCGTTTTTTCATCTCGTTGTATAGGGCCCTGTTAGCAACACCAAAAATAAAATAAAATCCCCCCTTGAATGAAGAAAAAGAGAAGAGAGAGAAGAACAGCAGTCGAGCTCATCAATCTGAGTTTCCACAATTACTCAGGTGATTTTTTTCTCACTATTTAGATATGCAAAAACACACAAATCAGAGGATTTTTTTTTCTTTGTTTACTTCATATTTTGTTTTTTTGTTTTTGTATGCTTAATGCCCACCAATTGTTTGATGAAATACCCAATCCAAATACAATTCATTAGACTGAGAAAGACTTATTCACTGGATCTCTAATTTCTCTTATCTTGTTTGAGTCTTATGTGATAAGAAGTTGCAGTTGGAGATTGGGTCAACTACAAAAACACTACATGAATAAAAGTATCATGAATATGCAAAGCTAAATGGAATTGGGTATGCTTGGAGAAAGGGTAGCGCAGAGATTTCAAATTTATATATTAGGCAAATTACAATTCCACTTTGGTTCTTATGTTTCAATTGAAGCATTGTTTTCATCTGGGTTTGTAACGAAATATTGTACTTCAATTAGTTCCCGTTAAAAAAATAAAAAGAAAAAGAAAGATGGAAATTGATCACACGAGTGGGCACATAGGCTGCAAGGAGGGGGATTGAAGGGAATAAAATTACATTTGAAGCAATAGGGAAGAGAGCGGAGCAAAATCAGGAAGAGAGAGAGAGAGAGTAGCATAAGAATGAGTGAGTGAGAGAGAGAAACACATGAGAGAGGAAGCAAAGTACATGAGAGTGGCTGCCGCGGTCAGTGCTGCTGATGGGGAAAATGGGTTGTGGCTGAAATTTATTGAGACAGGAGAGAGATTCATGCAGAGGTTAAGAAATTGAAGATAGAAGATAATGGTGTAATGGAGAAAAAAAGGAGGGAAAGAAGCATTGAATTGATGATGATGGGCAATGATTCCACTAAGAGGAGTGTCGCGGAGTCAAATTGGGTAATGGAGGGATTGAAAAGAGGTTGAGGAAATAGTTAGATAGAAGGGATTGAGGAGGAGAAAAGTGTGGAAGTGATGAAGAAAAATGAATTGGAAGCTGCAAAGGCTGCACTCAATGATGGTACTGAATCTGCAAAAGAGGAACAGAGGGTGTGGGCTAATGTACCCAAATTGGAGAAGAGTATGTGGAAGGTGTGGTGAAGGAGATTGATGTTTTGGTGATAGAAAACGAGTAAAGGGGCTTTGAGAGATTGATCGAGGAAAAGAGTTTGGTCAAGAATGGATGACCAGAAGCAAAAAATGGATGAAATAGTTCAAAGAAAATTGAGATTGAGGAGGTGAAAGAACTGAGTGAAATTGTTGAAATGCAGACGTAGATGATTGAACTTAGGGATGCTGTATCAGCATTGGAAGTTTCTTGTAGGAATTAAGGGAAGAAAATGGGCAATTACAATATGAAGTTTAACTAATATAGAGATGCAAACACTAGTCTATATTGGGAGGGGTGAGGCTAGAAAGGCTTTGTTAAGGAGAAAAAAGATTGGTATAAGCTTGAGGGAAAAAGTTTTGAAAACGGAGAAGAAGATTGAAGAAACACAGAAAGTGGTGGAGCAAAAGGAAATCCATACCAGTAATGGAGTTATTCAGGTTGGTATGCCGAAAGAGTGTTAATTTTGTTGGTTGTAATTGAATCTTTCATACTTTATTGCTTCTTTCATGAGTAGGTTAAGTTTATATTCTATGATGCTAAACTGTTATATTTTGATAGCTTAGGACTATACATTTTGCAAGAGGAATTTCGGCCATTGATCATAACTTATTATTCTATCCTTAAAGAGTTTTATCTATTTATTTATTTTTTATACAGGTAATGGCGGATTGGTCCAAACTGCCAGATGAAATCTGGAGGCTAATTGTAAAAAGATTGCGTTTAATTGAAGATTATGTAAGGTTTGGTGGGGTTTGTAGGTCATGGCATTTGATTACTCTTGAGAAGGAGAACTATTCATGTTCAGAGCTTCCGTGGGTGATGCTCACTGAAAATGAAACTAGTAACATTCGTGAGTTCCATAGTATTTTCAGTAATAAGGTTTACAAACTGTACTTGCCAGATATTCGTGGAAGGCGGTGTTGGGGCTCTTCTCATGGTTGGTTGGTCACTGTTGGCACTGATCGAGAGATGAACATGTTAAATCCTCTGACACGAGTTCAAATTCCCCTCCCACCATTACATAAGTGCCCAAATTTGAAAAAACTAATTTGCACCCCTAAAGAATTTCGCAATTATTTTGTATGCAAAGCCGTTCTATCCTCAAATCCATCTGACCCAAATTGTATAGTTATGGCTATTTATTCAGATCATAGGAAGATGGCATTTACAAGGCTAAGTGGCGAGGCTTGGACTCCATTGGAGTGTTCTCCTGTATGGCTTGAGGACATTGTTCACTTGAATAATTATTTCTATGCTGTTGACTCTTTCTGTAATGTGCTGGTGTTTGATTGTACCGGCTCTCATCTAAAGACTATAGCTTTTACAATGTTGCAAGAAGAAAGGGAAATGGACTACGAAGCTAAATATCTTGTGGAGTTAGGAGCGGAGATATATATGGTCCTAAGATGCCTTTATGACACTAGAATTGCTGATACCCCATATTTGAAAACATGGAGTTTTGTAGTGTACAAGTTGGATTTATGCAGTGAGAAGTGCGAGGAAGTGGATGGTTTGGGAGATTGGTGCATCTTCTTGGGCAGTAATTATTCCTTCTCCATTTCAGCTTCTTGTGCTGACTCAAAGTGTAGGAAAATTTGCATTTATTTCACGGACGACTATTATGGAATGTATAACAGACAGGGAAGCTATGATATGGGACTATATGATCTTGACAGTTGCAAGATGGAGCCTTATATTGTAGAGCATGTCTCGCATTATGATTATTCTGTACCCCTTTGGATCAGGCCAAGTTTGTGGTAATGCTTACCCATGACTTAAAGTAGGAAATCCCATTCCAGACGATCATATCCTTTCATCATATAAAGTTTGAAGATGATATTGGCTCCATAAGTATGCTAAACATCTACTTTTTGGTATGTCATTTTAGAAGGGGCTTTGTTTTTTCTTTCTTTTTTTTTCTTTCTTTTTTCCATTTAAACTACAATATTTGCATCTCTGTTATTTGTTAGATAATCTTTTTGTAACATGTTCTGAAAGTTTGAGACATGATGTTGGTATTTGAATGATATTTGCTAAATTTAGAGGTTTGATTATTCACTTATGTTTGGATCTTTTCTCACTTTCATTAAGGTGTAACACATAATCAAAATCTAAAATTAATGGTTTATAATGATTTTTCAAGTTTTCTAGATCCCAATGATTAGGTCTCATCTCATTACTTTGGGGGATTTTAATAATGACTTCTAAAGATTTAATGTTTTTTCACTAAACCAATGATCCTCTAACAGTTTGGCTTCACACCTAAAGCAATGAAACTCCAATCTTCCCTGAGCTATTTGAAGCTAATAAAAAAAAATAAAAAAAATAGAGAGTTCTTAAATAAATAAATAAAAAACTACAATGCCCTTACATCTCAAATAAAGGTCTTCGAAGGCTAAATCAACTCTATAAAAGGTCCAAAAAGAGTTGCCGAAAAGTTAATAGGCAAAGTGATGCTAGCAAAAATAAATAAATAAATCTTTAGTTCAATAAATTTTATTTTTAGTTTTCAAATTAGAATAAAGTTTTTTTTTTTCAATAAAAATATAATTACTTTGAGTGGTTTCTTATTAAATTCAATCTCTCCTAATAAATTTTACAATGTGCGTAAATAAATAACAACCATGATACAGACCCTCGCTACCACCCACACACGTAGGGATTAGTGATTGGGGAGAGAAAAAAAAAAAAAAAAATTCTCCACTGGGGTCTTGGGGTCTCCCAGTGGGGTCCCAGGCATGATGCAATAAATAAACATTATTTAAATTAATATTTAAATATATAAAAACTCCATTTGAGATTTTAGGCCCTCAAAATAGGAGAATCACCGTATCTCTCAAATAATTTTGTTTACTTTGATTGGACTTCCTAATGACCAATGACTAGCAATCAAATATAATGGCCATTAACTCAATTCAACAACCCCAATCCATCCATCATGAAAGTTCTCATCATCATAAAAGCTATAATAAACAACATGTATGGAGATCATATAGAGTCTCTTCAAATTCTTGCACCATTTTCTGTCTTTGTCCATGGCAACAACAACTACTACCAGAATCGTTCCAAGTAAACCCCACTTCTTCAAGCCCCTCCTTCCTGGTTTCCACCATGGACTAGTAATTACTCTCTCTCTCCCTCTCTATTTCTCTCTCTCAACTAAATCAACTAAGTTGATTCGAGTAATAAGTTGTTCAAACTTAAAATGAATTGAAACTTGACTTGCTTACTCATGTTGATATCAAATAAAATTTAATTGAGTTTATAACAAATTAAATTAAATTTGAGTACGTGGATTTTTTATAATGCATATAAGTTTATTTAATCAAATATGGTAACTTATTCAACCTTGGTTTGAGAACTTCACAAATTTCAAACTGTGTTAAAGCTTAACTTGTTTTTTATAATGAACCAATCTCGAACGAGTTTTTGACAAGTTGAACACGAATCAAGCTTTTGTAAGTTTAGTTCCTTTACAGCTTTACTGCTAACTATATGCATTTTGTTTGCAGAAGATCCCTGTTTCTTTCTTCAAGTACTTAAACAATGAGAACTGTGAACATGCTGTACTGAGAACCAGTTGTGGGATGTGGCAAGTGAAGATAGAAGGTGATCGGCGTTTCGAAGGTGCAGGTTGGACAGATTTTGCGAAGAGACATGATTTGCAAGTGGGTGATTTCTTAGTGTTCAGACACGAAGGAGACATGGTGTTTGATGTTACGGCGTTTGATCAAAGTGCCTGTGAGAGAGAATATCAACCCTTGGATGTCGAAGATGATGATGAAGAAGATGAAGATGAGGACAAGGACGAGGATGAGGAAGAAAGTTCAGAGTCAGAGTCTTCAAAGGACATAAGCCGTAAGCTAATTTACTGCAATCTGCTAAATAGGGAGAGCAGTGATTTGAGAAATGTTTATACAAATATTTATTCAAAAACAACAATATTTCATGATGTATCCTAGTAATATTTTGGTAAAAATAAATAAATGATGCATAGCAGTTCTCTAAAGTAATTATTTCAACCCCTACATAAAATTTCTAGTTGGCCTCTACATGTAGATTGTGTGTTTGATTAGTGTGTGGTTGTAGAGCCAAATAAGATCTTTAACAATTCACCAAAGGCTTCTCATCCAAAAGGAGGAGGAGGAGGAGCTTTCTTCTCCAAACCGAGTCACCCTTATTTTGTGACCATTTTAAAGCCCTATAGTTTTGAAGCTTCTAGATTGGTAAGTGTTTTTGAAATATATGTACTTGAACTTTGAAGCATAAGAGCATTTAAGAAATAAAAAATTGTTAATAATAAGGGTTGTCTTTTTGTTGTTGCAGTTCATTCCACGTGGCTTTGCGAGGTCAGAGGGCCTAATCGACAGACGTTGTGAGATGATCATCAGAGATGAACAACAACAAAAGTCATGGCAAGTGAGGTTGAGCACAAGTGTGGTGGTCAAGTTTATATTGGTAGAGGTTGGCGTGAATTTCGAATTGCAAATGGGCTTAAACCAGAGACACTTTGTCCTTTGAGCTCATTCGTAAAGGGACGAAGCCTGTTATTGGTTTCCATTGTAAGTTTTGCATACTCCTACCCCATCTTTATCTGTAATGGGGGCTTTTTTTTTTCTTTTTCTTTTTTTCAAGATTTAAAGACAAAAATACATAAATAAATAAATAAAATCTTGTTAAAACATTTTTGCTGATATGGAAATTGGTTCAATTTTGTTACTTCTTTGTGAAGAACTAACATGGAATTATTTCTGATTATGTTGTGATCTCTTGAAGGGTTGAATGGAAATTCGAGAGCTAATAAGATGGTAAATGCTAAAATGGAAACAAAGTCTACAACTACAAAACTCACGACACCACAGTACTTCATTGCCACTCTGACTCCATATAATTTCAAGTGTTCTGAATTGGTAAGTGTATATATATATATATATGATGGATGAGATTTTTCTAAAATTTGATTGAATTGACTTTCTATGCGCAATATAACATATATATATATATATGTTTGTTGGTTGGTGTCGTAGTATATTCCAAAGGAGTTTGCAAGGCTGAATGGTATAAGCAAGTACAGCAAGATGACCATAAAAGATGGAAAACAAAGAGAGTGGGCAATGAATATGAGGAGACAGAAGTGCAGTGAGAGATTGTACATTGGACAACAAGGTTGGAAAGAGTTTGCTGCTGCAAATCACCTCAAAAATGGAGATGTTATCAAGTTAGGCCTCCTCAAGGCTGGGAAGAAGACGCTTACCATGAACTTCACTTTTTTTGGTTGGTAATTTCTTATTTATTTGAATTTTTCTTTGGACTCATAATTTTTGGATTGGACAGTCCAGTAACTAGAGAGAACTTCAAACCTCTCCCCCCCCCCCCCCCCCCCCCTTTTTTTTTGGGTAGCTAGAGGGAAGTTGAACCCTTTTTATTTATTAAAAAAAAATGTGCACATAAAATAAATGTGGGGCCTAGATTTATTCTAGGTATGGTCTTCCCCAAACTCATAATGAATATGAAATCACACATTAAAAGGTAGGTAAAGTTTAAAAAAAATATTATTAGTCTTACACTTCTGACATAATTATATTGATTTTTAAATAACCGAAACTAATGCAGATGGTAGGTAGAGATTGAAATAAACAAAGATATATATATATATATATATATGCTTTGGGTACATAGTAAAAAGTCAACTTTTTAGTTTTTTAGTTTTAAAAGTCACAAAAAAGCAAAAAAGTCACAAAAAAAGGTCCAAAAAATAGCTTTTTACTAGCTTTCCAAAACATCACAATATCATTTTTTCATTCATGTGACTAACAAACTACTGATGAAAATAAACTAATGTAATTGTATTAAAAGTGTGAAACTACCTGTATTTTTTTCAAATTTCAGAGAATGTGAGTTTAATTTACCCTTAATTTTTCTTAAAAAAAGTGTAATGTGAAAAAAAGTGCACAAAAAAATTAACGTGTCACCGTGATGTATGTTATGAGTGATAAATTTTGAGTCACCTTGATTTATTATGATAAATCACACTCATAATAAATTAATGGCACATGTAGCATTGCCTATTTTATAGGGTTGAATCACCTTTTTTTGCATGAGACTGAAACAGTGAAAATGGTAACAGGTGGATCATCAGGAACAAAGGGCCTACACAATGGGAGCAATAATTAATACCATGAAGTACAAGTAGAGCTCCAAAGACTCTTTTTGTCATCATATATGTATATATTAGGTACTAATGTGGACATGCTCTTGCTTTATGAATTATGTAACTGTGTTGTTTAGTACTGCCCTAAGTTTATGTGTAATGATACAGTACGTACTTTTTAAAAGAAAGATGGATATCATGTGCTAAGTTTATGTATTATTATTGTGTTGTTAAAGTCTGTAAAAGAACATAGTTTAGCTACTCATGTTGAGCCAGTAACTCCACAGACAATCCATTTCCGTTGAGGAACTGGACAAAAGGGGCTTAGATGGGCCCAACAACACAGTGATTGCTGAGGAACTGAACAAAAGGGGCTTAGATGGGCCCGACAACACAGTGATTACTGCGCACGAGGAATAAGGAGGTGCTTCCTCAAGAAAAACAAGTATAAATCAAAAGCTACGTTTATCTCTCCATGTTAACATTGCTAAACTATTGCTGAATCCTACTTCAAATGAGATTTGCTGTGAGCTAGTTTGGTATGTAGGTTGATTTTTTGATTTTTTGACTATTTTAGTCTGGTGTTAAAAAGTCTTGTTTGGGATAAATTTTTTTAACTTTTTTAATTTTTGTGAGAGAAGAAATAAAATAATTATAGATTTGATGTGACATTGTCATATTTGACTAAAATAATCTATTTTGTTTTATATAGTTATTTTAGCCCCAAGAGGGCATGCCAAACGAAACAATACACAAACTAATGAACATCCAAATCAGAAAGCCACTTCCCCCTACATGGTTTTGCACAATAATACAATCAAAACAATCATACATACCCGAGCCTGATGAATGTTTTCTTCTATGGAAAATTATTCAATGCCCTTTGGAGTTTCTCTGAACTTCTTCTGTAACGGTAATCATTCTTGGCAATGCAAGTCGTGGTTGTCAAATGATCTAGCAGAGTTGGCCTAGTCATCGTCTGGTTCAGCTGAGAAGTCCGGCTCTTCTGGCTTCTGCAACTTTGGTAACTCGACATCCTTGATCTTCTGAGCTCCTCTCCTCGTGTTGGCAGCGAATCTTGACGCAAGTATCATCACACCCAACTTCTGTTTTGCCTGAGAAGAATTTGCAGACGGAGTATTGTCCTTTTCCTCATCTTGTTCATTTTCATCAACCAGCCGTTCGTCACGAACAAAGAACGACTCACTCATGCTAAGGTTCTTTGCCATCACTCTCCTCTTGTATCGGTGCCAAGCAGCCTGAATGAAGCACGCCGCCCATGTCCTCCAGTGGTAAGAGTAGAATCGGAATGTGTGTTGTAGCTTTTTGCTGTGAAGCCGTCTAAACTGATTCGCCACAAACCTGAGATCTTCTGCTCGCAACGCGAAAGCTTCTACTTCGACAAGAGCTTTCACGGTTCTAGTGGAAGAAGGCAAATTGACAGTTGATTTTGGAAGCAACGCCCACGCAAGTAGTTCCTCCCCACAGAAATCACCCGGTCTTAATGTAATTGAATTGAAGAAACCCGTCCGCCCTCCATTTGTGGTGGAGCTCTCAAGTCTCCCTCTGATGATAAAAAGCATCTCTGTGATGGGATCGCCCTCACGAACTATGTATGTGCCTTGTGTACTTAATGATGATACTAGGCGCTCGCATATGGCATCAAGTAATTGATCGTCCATCTGTGAGAAAAAGGGGACCTGAAATTGGGGGGAAAATGCAAGTCAATTGACCAGCAATAAGTGCAGTAAACCATAGCAACACCAAAGATTTCTGGGATAAAAGCATATAACACATCATTAAAATGTAAGGGGAACATCTTACACGTCGAACAAGGTCCAAACAAAGGTGGCGTTGGATGTCTCGACGGAGATCTACAGGTAAGGCATGCAATATTGATTCTTCATCGACTCCACGTGTTGCAAGCCACTTGTATTGAACGAAACGCCGCACACGAACTTGCAAATCATGAGGGAGCTGCCGATGTTTCATCCACTCCTCAGTGTCTCGTCTCTTGAGTCTCCACTCTTCAAGCCTCACAGTTATAGATTGCAAGTAGGTCTGCAATTAAAAGGACATGTAAAAAGGATGGGGTATAAAACTTCAAAAGAATGTAAAAAGGAGGAAAAAAAATGCTTTTATAAGTAAACAGATTGGAGAGCAGAGTTAACAATACCCCAGAGAGAGAGAGAGAGAAAGAGAGAGAGAGAGAGAGAGAGAGAGAGAGAGAGAGAGAGAGAGACTAGGTTTTGAGCTTAAAATAACAACTTTTTTATCAGCAACATGGGGTGTTTGGGAAGAAGTTTTTTCAGTTTTTTGGGTTAAAATAGCACTAAAAGACAAAATAGACTAAAATAGCTAATAAGACAAAATTTCATATCAAAATTCATAATCATTTCACTTTTTCTCTCACAAACATCACATCCAACTACAAAAAAATCTAACTATCTTCCCAAACACAAAAATTTTATCCTCTTAAAATAGCTAAAACTAAAATAGCCTACTAAAATAGCAACTTCCCAAACACCCACATTATTAATAAGGAAAAATAAAAAGGAGCACAAGCAAGACAAAGAATAATTGAGCTGTGGACTTTAATTTACTTTTGAGGACGAGTATAGTCATTGAGACTTCAAAAGTAGTAAAAGGGAACAAGGGATCCTCATAGTACCTGCATGTTTCCAATCAAATGGGCAAACAAAACCAAACCCACGATGGCGATGAGTATCGCAAATGAAGTTTCCCCAATAAATGTGCTTGTAGACAAGTTCTGGCCGTATGAACTGCAAAATATAGAAAGCAAAATATATATCAAAATTTTTAGTAACCAAGAATGATATTGGCAGCAAATAAGAGGAATTTCATAGCAAGAAGTAAAATTTCATTTCATTCTATCAAAACAGTTGAAATGTTCCTGTTTTCTAGGAAACCAAAATGCAACATTAGTGGAATGCCAAAAGTCCAACGTTTTCACCGAAGTGTAGTGTTTCAGAGAACATATAGAAACTACGAGTTATTTCGACACCTATTAGGAATATGATCATTTCTGTTTGTATCTTTTTATCAAAAGAAAACATTTGATGAACTAGAAAGGAGAAGAAGAGAGAGAGAAAAAAGAAGATGAAACAAGTATGATTGAGCCACTCATTCTCTTTCTTTTTTCATTCCTGCTACTAGTAGAATTTTGCAAAAAAAAAATTCTCTATATAATAGAAAACCCTTTCCGACCTTTAAACCTTTTGTTTATAAGCCTCTAATATTCATGAAAGTCGACATATTTACAAACTAAAATAAACTTGTTTAGTTTTGTTTCCAAACATTTACGTAAATTCTAAATTCTCATCATTTCTCTTATGTTTCCAAAATGTTTTTGAAACATTTTCGTTTCCAAGCTAACCAAAACAAAATTTTGATCCTTGCTCTAGTGTGTCCGCAAATAGATAGCTTCTTGGGATAATCATATCATACCTTAAATTCTGTAACCCCCACCACAAACAATATAAGTACTTCTCAAGGAATTCTGAGGAGACGATGTTGTTTGAGACTGCATTTTGAAATATACCATAATTGAAAGTGATTGTGTTAGCAGGATCACAATTACTGAACACTGCAGTACTATTTGCCCATTTTATACGATCCTCGTCTTCCAAAGTACCACAATCCAAAAAACGGAGAGAACATCTCAGAGGGCTGAATTCATGTCTGCAGGCTGATTTCCAGCATGTTGCGTACCGTTCAATTGACAACAAATACCAAGATGCCCCTAAGATCTACAAGAACAGAGCCTTTAATTTAGCAAAGGCCACAAGGTGCGATTCAATTTGAAAACAGGTTGGAGAAAAAGGGAAAGAGAAGCTACATACATGACTAGCTAACATATAAAGAAGGAGATTGTATGCAGCACCTGACCAAGCTGTCTTCGCAACTAATCCTGTAGCTTTAATGATTTCAGAACTTAATGGGAAAATTAGGTAGAATCGAGGAATATACTGGAGGAGAACAATCAGTACAAGGGCGTTGTTCGTGTGATCGGCATGGGAACTTCTAATTGCAGGTATAATGAACCATATGACAATCTGCCAAAGCAAGTTAACCAAAGTTTTATTAGGCCATTTTATTTGAAAAGCAAAAATCGATCATTAAGTCAAGAAATTGATTACCGCAGTATAAAGAAGAGAAAAAACAAAAAACAAAATAATCAAAAGACATTGTTATTGTGAGAACACGATATTACATCAAACACTAATATCTCATAGCAATCACTACAAAGACTATGAAGCTAAAATTTGGATGTCATGACTCATACTAGGTTTGAGCTTAGTATAAGAACTTTTTTTTTCCCTTTTTATGAGCAACAAAGGGAATATTATTAATAAGGAAAAATAAAGTAGAGTACAAGAGAATGATAGATAAGAAGTCTGCCATAGTAAACAAAAGAGATGAGAAAAGCAAAATCTCATCAAGACCACAAACTACAAATTACGCGCCGCTCTCCAATCCTTAGAAATAAAATATAATGAAATCCCCTTAAAAGGTTTAGAAACAAAAACCCAAAAAGATGATGAATAGCACACACACTGTCCTATAAAAAATCAGTCTCCTAATAAACCCTTGCATAGGGCTCCAACCAAATTCCCATCTCTAATCAATTTTTTTGTTTGGTGACTAGACAAATTTTAACTGTAGACTCTATGTAAACATAAACAATGCAAGTTTCACATGAAAATCAAATTCCCCAAAATTGAATTGAATCACATGACATCAAATTCCAAATCAAGTACCTGAGGAAGAGGCAGTGTGGCAATCACATCAATGAAGAAATCGGATTTCAAATACCGCCTCGCAATCATCTTAGGATCCATGACAAGTTCACCTCTGCCAAACACCCTTGAGCTTGGAGATACATAAGCAGTCCTAAACTTTATAATTACATGTAACATGTAGAATATATCGGCAATTGTCCGAAAACAAGTCACAATAATTCCAAGATTCAAATCAGTGCTCATACAAGATGAATTGCCATCATTCACAGCTGAAGGAAGATAGAAAAACAATGGATCAACAAAAAGTGCCACCATACAAGAAAACATGAAAATCCTGTTCCATTGCAAGACAATTTCACTCCCCGGATCAAGAATCCTTTTCCTCCACGGTTCATGATTTTCCGGGAAAATCTTGAACCCACCCTCGAATTTCAGATTCCCATTAATTCTAGCTTTCTCACCGATTCCACCTTCGGGCTTCAACAAAGGCGCTGAAACTTTGTACAGAGTTGAGGGTTTTTCGAGGTTTTGGCTATTGTTTGTTTCCCAGGAATGCTCAAGATTTTGCTTTTCGTCATTGTAAAACCTATGAACTCCCAAACCCATTAATCAATCCACCAAAAACAAAACAAAAAAAACACCCAGAAAAAGAAAAAGAAAAAGGATAGTAGTCGAAAATTACCTCACTAGCTTCTCTTTCTTGAACTCCATGGCTTGTAATTAGGGTCAGATACACAAACCCAACTCGAGAGATGGTAACTGAAGATGAGAAAAAGCATTGATTGGAGCTCTACCCATTTTGAAGTTCCTTTTCAGGATTTACAACGCTGTGTTCATTGGTTTGAAATGGACCCAGAAACGAAGAGTTTGCAAAATCGACAAAAAGAACTGTTCATTTAGACATATAGGAATACTGGTTTCAAATGCCGAGAAGTTTTCGAGAGAGAGAGATGTGAGTAAGGGTTGAACTGAGCTGAATCTTCATGTGGTTTGTCACCATGCGTTTGACCTCTCTAACAAATACAGTAAAGCACACCACTACAGCTGGAATGTAGCAAGCATCATCAATCTGAGAGAGAGAGAGAGAGAGACAGAGAGACAGAGGACGTGAATGCCAGTACTAAATAATTAAACAAAAATGTTAGAGACATGAAAAAAAAATTATTAAAATTTTTGTCAAAATTCTCATATAAGTATGAGGCATAGTGTGAGTATCACACTCATATAAAATATTTAATAAAAATTTTGATAAAATTACGAAGTTTTTATTTAATATAGAACTTTTCACATTTAAAAAATTATATATTTTTTTTTTAAGGTTTGTAATCTTATTACAAATTACTCTAGATTCTAAAATTTTTTAAATAACCATCTTGTCATTTTTCTTATTATTTCTTCTTTCCATCTTCATGATTACATTTTATAACTTTCTATCATTAAATTTCACATGAACATATTTTTATTGAGTGATGATATACAAACATAAATTTTATATAAAATTTTCAAATATAATGATATAAATGGTGACCTTTTACTTTAAAATAAAATATTCATAAACATGATTTATATTTACAACAATATCACTATCACAATATTTTTATAATTTTTTATATATGAATATAATTTTTTATTTTTATTTCCTGCATTATATTTATATTAGATCAATTTAATCTAGATATATTTAAAAAAATATAAATTTTGTGCAAAAAAATTTAAAAAAATCTATTGAATACAACAAAATAAGACAATGTATTGAATTTTATATTTTTATATTTTAAAAAAAAATCATAAAATATTATACTTCTTAAGTATATCCAGATTAGGTATCTCAAAAAAATAAAAAATTGTTTAAAATATTAAAACAATTCAATAAAAAAAATACGAAAAATAAAGAAATCAATTTTTTGTGTGAGTTAAACAAAAAAATATGATTGTTATTTCCCTTGAAATAACATAAACAAAATATATATATATATTATTTTTATTATTTTATATGTATAAAGGTTAATGGGCAAATATGTCATTTTAATCTGACAAAGGGATAAGTGTAAGTTTCTAAATGTGAGGAAAATCTGTATTAAATAGAAACCTCAGGGAGTGTCAATGTGATTTATCCAAAAAATAACATTTATCAAAGTTTACAGAAAATAGAATAAATCTTACGTATTTAGTATAATTATATTGAACTCCCTAAAATTTAATTCATATAATACTTAATTCTCTTTTATTAAAAATTCATTAGATATATGAATAAAAAAATTATGTTGTCATCTTTTTATATTTAAATATATTTTTATTTTATTTATTTTTGTGTTTTCATAACAGTTTTATTAATTTTAATCTTTATAATCTTAGCAAAATAAAATTGATATCATTATGTCAAAATTATTATGATGTCATGAAACTACTACTCAATTTTGATTATTTGTTATATGGACTTTGTTAAAGTGTATGTGAGAAAAAATAATGAGTTCCACTTATATTTTTTAATATCAACTCTATTGTTTTGTATTTAATAATAAATAAATAAATAAAAGATTTATTTATATAATTTTACTCTAAAACTTTTAGGCTTAGTTTGGTTTAATTTTTGAATTATGATTTAATTTTTGAGTTGTATTTTGAGTTTTGAGTTTTTGAAAAAAGAAAACTTATTTGGTTATGAGTTTTGAAAATAGTTTTGAGTTATATTTTCAAATTTTTGATTTTTTTTAAATATTTAAAAATTTTCCTAATTCTATTTTTTTTAGGATAAATAATTTTTATTGTAAATATTTTTTTAAATGTGCGCTGTATTTACTACCGTATTTTTTAAAAATATTTTAAAATTAATTTTTTTATTATTTTTATTATTTAAAATTTAATTTGTATTTTAAATATTTTTTATTTTTATTATTTTAAATATAAATATTTTATTTATTTATTTTAAATATTTTTATTTATTTTTAAAATATTTTAGATATTTTTTAAATTTTTTATGAATATTTTTTTATTTCTTTTTGAAATATTTAATTTTTAAAAAAAATTTAAAAAATTTTGGATCGCTCATATATATCTAAATCATAACAATTATTTGGCCAATACTTAAAAAAATAACAAAATATTTTTTCTGAAAAAATAAAAATAAAAATGAATTGAATTTTTTTCAAAATAAATAAAATAAATAAATAAATAATTTTAAAGTGCAAAATAAAAAAAATTGATTTTTTTATTAAAAAATTAGAGTTTTGAAAAGAGTTTTGAAAAATTAGAGAGAAAGTAGCCATTTCTATAGTCTTTTTTTGTAAATTGTCGATTATTTTTTTTCTCTTTAATTAAATCACACTCATACATAACAACTTTAATTATATTACACAGTTGGAACACCTATTTACTTCTTAAATTAAGAAACATTTTTATTTATTTTTAGATAGGGGAACAAACAAAATTAGGCCCTATTAGGCAAAACATCTAAAAGGACAATAGATTGAATCAAAGTTGAAACATGTAACACAAAATTATAACCTACTCTTATCACTTTTTATTATTTAACATGCACTTTAACACACATATTTAACTCATTACGAATACTCTTATAAATCTATGAAGTACTTGGTTATTGTCGTCCGTATGGATTCGTTTGGAATATGGGTTAGCTTTTTAACTTTTTAATTTTTTGACTATTTTAGCTTGAGATTAAAAAGTCTCGTTTGGGATAGATTTTTAACTTTTTTGAATTTTGTGAGTAAAAAAATGAAATGATTATCTTTTGAATGTAATATTTTATTTTATTGGGCTAAAAAGTCTATTTTGTTCTTTTGTAACTATTTTGGTAAAAAAAAAAAAAAACCCTATTTATTAAGTCCTATCAAATGATATAGAGTGGAGATAATTTTTAAAATTTTATTTTATTAATTTTTTTTCTTGGGTGCAAAAGTCCAATAACAACTACTAGTAATGATATTGAGGAAAGAATTACAGCATTAAATCAACCCACTGTAGCCCAAAGCTTGAAGTAATAATAAACTCAAATGTAATATATATATATAATAAATTGAGAGTTTTAATTCGATCATATGTTAGATCAAAAATATCATGTTATAATTTTATTTGTATTTAAAAAAAATATCAAATTTATCTCTATTATTAAATTTAGGGCTGAGTAAGGAATCTGTGAAATGCGTAATCCGATCCAGTCCAGTCCAATCCGATATGTTTTGGATTGATTTTTTGAATCCGCGGTTCGGTTCCGGATTGAAGAATTAAAAATCCGTAGTCCACGGATTGGTTCCGGATTGAACCCCACGGTTCCGGATTGGAACCGATCCGGACCGTATACAAATAGTCTATATTTTTATTATACATCCTCCCCTATAGTATCTTCTCTTATTCTATATAAAATCTAAACTCAAACCTAAAACCATATAATATCTTCTTTTATTACTTTTGTTTGTTAGTTTTTAGTTTTAATTTGTAATGATTTAAATACTTATGGTGAAACCAGTTTTCTTATGGTTGTTTAAATTCTAGAACCGTATGTCACTATTATAGAAAAACATATTGCTATTGTGGAACTAATATAGCGCTATGTTTATATTTTTATGAAATTAAAGTGTTATATATATATTTTGTTATTTAATTATCTGAATCCATGGTCCTAAACCGATCCAATCCGTATTTAAATGGATTGGTTCGGATTAGTTCCATGATTTAAACGGATTGGATTGGTTCCAATTTTTCAAGAACTGTAGATACCAGATTGGTCCTGGTTTTACTCCAATCTGGACCATGCTCACCCCTAATTAAATTGATACATAACGACATGTTATGTGATGTTTCTCAAAAATCAAGTAATCTCTCAACTTGTCTTGCCTATTCATTATCAATCCCATTCTAACCTTATTGTACATTAGAAGATGTAATAATAATAACAACTTCTCAAACTCAACCTTCTCTATAGGATGACCATATATCGTTATCTACATCTAAAAGCAGTTACAAAAATAAGAGTAAAAAATTTCTAGCAAAATATTAGTTTAGTTATTGAAAAAAAATTCAAATAATATGACATAATTGATTAATATTATGAATGTTTTTTTTTTTTTTTTGGGGGTATATCGGAAAGGGAAATACAAGCAAGAAGCAAAAGAAAAGAAAAAGAAAACAAGGCAAGAGCAGGCACAGCCACCCTAGATTCGACGATATGCCGTCACAATCATATCTGCCACTACTTGGCTTCGAACTCCAGCAGGTGGATCATCCACCATCACCAACTGCTCCCTTTGATCAGCCCCCATGTTAGCAAGGAAATCAACACATTTGTTACCTTCCCGCATGATATGACGAATAGTGCAAGTACACCTACGAAACAGGTGCTGAGTATCCTCCACTATGCTGTGGAAAGAGCAGTTTTGGAGAGGGCCTTCAGTGAGCAAAGTTGTAGCCGAAGTAGAGTCTGTTTCCACTATGACTTCATGCATTCCTTTTTCCAGCATGATCGTGAGCCCTCGGTATATACCCCACATTTCAACTTTGAGGCTCTGACAAGAGTCCAGTTGCCCAAAGAAACCACAAATCCAAACACCTGCCTTGTCTCTAAAGACGCCTCCGAAGTATTAAGTTTGATCTTTCCTGCAGGAGAAGGTATCCAATTAACCAAAGTAAGAGATGGCCTATTAGAGTGTAAATTTAAATCAAAAGCTTGTTGAATCTCATTAACATAATTACAAATAAGATAGACTGTTCTTTGCCAAGAAGGTTCAATATTATCAAAAATTATCCTGTTTCTATCTTTTCAAATTTGCCAAACAGCAACTGCAAAGACTAAGCTCCAATTGGAAATCACATCAGTTTGGGGACGTAAATTCCTTTTGAACTAATTAAGAAAAGACCCCTGCCTGTTCAGAACACAACCATGACTACCAACCAAATTATCCCAAACATGTTTAGAATGCATACAACTACGAACCAGATGTTCAACATCCTCCAGATGATGATGACATCTGGAACAACTAGCATCTTCTGATAAACCTCTCAACATTCACAAAGCATTAGTAAGCAATCTATCATGAAAAATGAGCCATAAGAAACCTTTAAGCTTTTGGGGAATCTGAAGTTTCCAAACCCAGTCCAGAAACATAGGATTCTCCACCGGAGGAAAAGCAAGCTGATAAGCTGTGGCAGTAGAAAAATTACCACTTGGGGACCCCTTCCAAAAAAGGGTATCAGGAAAAGTAACAAATTAGGGTAAATGGATTTTGAGCACTTCAGAAAAAACATCCCTGGAAAGATGGGACTCAAACATATTCACATCCCTCTCCCCCAAGCCATTCATGAGCTTATCCACCTTGTCCATATTAATGGAGTTATGATTCGGGTATTGGGATGCTAAAGAAGCCTCCCCACACCACCAATCATGCCAAATGGAGATCGATCTTAGAACCATCACCAACGCCCCATTTGATGCCTTTTCTCAAGACATCCCTCGACTTAAGGATACCCTCCAAGTAAGAGAGGAGTTCCTTTTAGAAGAATAAGTCATGAGTTGGTCATTAAGCAAATACTTCTGCTCCAGCACCTTCACCCACAAGCTAGAGTCCTTACAAAGGATTCTCCAGCCCAATTTGGATAACAAGGCACTATTTTGGAGCTTTGCCTTACGAAGACCAAGCCCTTCAAATTTCTTACTGTTACAAACAGTAGCCCAATTCACAAGATGAATTCTTTTCTTATTCTTACAGTCATCCCACAAAAAATTACGGTTAAGCTTATCAATAACCTTGCAAATATTAGCGAGAAGAAGCATGGTTTGCATGGAATAAGTAAGAATTCCAGAAGTGACTGATTGAATTAGAGTAGCTCTCCCCGTAAATGAGAGCATACTTGCTTTCCACCCAGAAAGCCTACTTTGAATCTTATCAATAATAAACTGGAAATGATTCCAACTACATCTGCTATGAAGCAAAGGAATACCAAGATATCTGCCCAAATCAAGTGTAAGAGAAATGCCACACAGCGCACTCAAATTCCTTGCTTTGGAAATAGACACATTAGAAGACATGAAGATTTTGGACTTCAGGAGGTTTAGCTTAAGACCAGAAATAGCACTAAACTTCCTCAAAACATCCATGATAGTTTGACAATTTCTTTCCTCCGCTTTACCAAAAAGGAGAAGATCATCTGCAAAGAAGAGATGGGAAATAGCAGGGCCTTGTACAGAAGCCCTCACCCCTTTCCAACTTTTATCATTGACTTTAGCCAAAATCATATTTGAAAATCTCTCCATGTAAAGCACAAACAAGTAAGGAGATAACGGATCCCACTGCCTTAGCCCTTTCTGCATGGGAAAGTCCTGCAACTTTTCCCCATTCCAGAGAATAGATACATCAACATTGGTAACACAGTTCATAATTAACTCTACCCAATGGGCATTCAAGTTATAATCCAAAAGAGTATGGTGGAGAAACTCCCATGACACATTGTCATAGGCCTTCTCGAACAATTGTACAATGGAAATAATTGAGAGTATTATATCTATACTGAACAATTGTACAATTAAATTGGTGAAAATTTATAACGCTTTTTTTATTTATTAAAAAACCCACATGAGAGCAGCTACGTCATATAAAATTGTTTATTTTTTTATTTTTTGTGTCGAACAAATCTCTAAACTGTTAAGGATTGTTTATTAATTAAGGATTGTTTATTAATTAAGAAAACTAAAAATTTAAAAATTTATTAATTAAGGATTGTTTTAAGAAATGTTAAAAAAATTGAATTATTTATTTATTTATTATGAAAAGACATATAAAAAATAAAAAATTAATATAATCCAAATAAATTAAAAAATTAATAAACTGACTTTTGTAACCCTTCTTACAAGAGGCCTAATTTTCAATTTTATTGCAAGGCAAAGCTTACCATGGGGGAGACAGAGAGAGATTAGTTGGAGGTTGACATAAATGTTTTTCTTTTCCACATGAATAATGGGAGATGACAATCAATCCCATTAGCCTGGCATTCTTGACTACTTTGCAATGAAATTGATTCCTGAGTTCTCAAAATATACTTAAAAAAAAAAGATAAATTACAAATATACTTTTTAGGGTTTGTTTAAAGTATAGATTGTTCTTTATAGTTTAAAAAATTATAAATATCTCTTTATTAGTATTTTTTATTTAATAGAAATAATTAAAAAAATAAAATTTATACTTGCTCTCCTATACAATAATAAAATTACCTAAATTATTAATTGAAATATATTTCTAACATTATTAAAAACTGCTAATTGACTTGATAATTTATTAATAAAAGGGAAAATTTATTATAAAATTAGAAACCTAAAGGGGTGAAATATAATTTCCAAAACCACAGGGGGCGATTTGTATTTTAATCAAATTCAGGGATGTTTGTAATTTATCCAAAAAAAATTATAAATAAGTGGATAAAAAAATAGTAAGTAATTTTTTTCATATAATTTTCACTTTTATTAGAGAATAAAATTTGAAAATAAAAAATATAATTTCTGGTAATTATTTTTGTTAAACTTCTTTATAATTTTTCTAAAATAAAAAAAAAATCGGAAAATTCTTTTAACTCATAGTTAGACATCGGATCAAATTGTACAAGTTTAGTAAAACTTTTAGTTGGATACTTAGGTCTCGTTTGGTAACCTTTGTTTTAGCCAAAAAATCACTATAAGTTGTTATATCACTTTCTCTATTTTTTTTGTATATCTTTTCATAAAAAGCTCAAAAATTACTAAAATAATATATTCTCAAACAAGGCCTTACAATTCAATTCAAACATATATACAGTTTTCCACTGTTGCAATATAATCCCTCTATCTAACTCTTTCAATAAAACTATAACCCCACTGTTCTTGTTCACCTACTTTCCATATTATTTTTGTGGTTTTATTTTATGTTTATACTTTAGTAGTAGCTATTTTACATATTAGTTAACTGAATTATGAATCAATGGATTTTTAGTATTTGTAATACTTTTTTGAAATTATTGAGTTGATTGAATTTTTTAAAAGTTATTCTTAGCTTTTGCCTTGCTTCAATGAATCCATCATCTTTCCTCGTCGCCCCAAGTTTAAGTTTGCATATTATATTAACTAAAAGGGTGACAATAAATCTTAAATAAATTATCAAATATTCTACACAATAGTCAAACTAATTCATTTGGGGATTTTAACATTTTTGAAAAAGTATGAAAGCTAAGTTAGTGGGAAAAAATAAGAATAAATAAGATTAAAAAAAAAACAATAAGAATGATATTACTACCAAAAATTACAGTATATACTAAACAAATATCAAATTAATATTAAAGCACCTATGTGCGTGCTACCCTTCTAGCTAATATAATATGCAAGGCTAAGCGTGAGGCAACGAGGCGAGATTATGGCTTACTAAAAAAGAAGGCTATATATTTTGAGATTTGATATTGTACCTATCTATAAAACAAAGCCCAAATGTGTCCGAGACATGCGAGCGGATCCTCTAGAGTGAATTCTCTAGAGTGATCCTCTAAAGTGGAGATCGGACGGCTGAGAATTTTTCCAAAAAAAAAAAAACAAACAGATGATGGCTGTGAAGATCAACCCCTCGCCCATCTCTCTCTCCTCCTCAACAATGGCGATCTCTGCAACTTGAAGATCAACGACCCATCTCTCTCTCCTCCTCCTCCTAACCCCCCTCTCTCTTCTCTCTCTCCTCCTCCTTCTCCTCCTCCTCCTCCGATGATGGCTCCTCCCTCGTCTCCGAGCTCCTCCTCCTCCGATGATGGCTCCTCCCTCGTCTCCGAGCTCCTCACCCTCCAATCCCAATCTCCAACCCACCACAACCCCTCGCCCTTTCTCTCTCCTCATCTTCTTCGACGCTTCTCAGCTCCACGACAAGCAGGAACTCCACCTCAAATCGCTCCGATCCGAGTTCTCTCTCGTCTCTTCCTCATTCATCTCCAACAACAACCCATCTTCTCAATCCAAGCTCTTCTTCTGCTAGATCGAATTCAAAGAATCCCAATCCAGTTTCGCCCAATTCGGTGAGGAGCTCGGAGACGGCGGTGGATTGCTGTGAAGCCATTGTTGATCTGCAAAAAAACCTTCAAAAAATTTGATTTTTTTTTTTTTTTTTTGGAAAATCCTCACCAAAACGACGTCGTTTTAGTGAGGACTAAGCAGAGCCGTCCGATCTCCACTTTAGGAGATCACTCTAGAGAATTCACTCTAGAGGATCCGCTCGCCCGAGGCATGCCAAGGGCATCAGACAAGTGTAGGTGTCAAATAAGTGTATCACAATCACAGTCATGCTACTTGAGGATAGTTGTGACTTAATTGCATAAGGTCTCGTTTGTTTTTAGAGGTAGAATGGAGGAGATTCATAATGAGGGGATTAATAGTAAAGGGATTGTTAGTGAGGGGATCGATAGTGAGGGGATTAAGTAAAATTGTATTTGTTTTGATAATAGTTATTAGCGTAGGAATTGTTAAATTATTTTTATATAAAATAATAAAACAAATAAAAAAATATAAAAAATTAAACATTAATATTTTTTAAAAAATTCCCAATATATAAAAAATAAAAAAATTTCTAATCCTCTCACTATTTTTCTAATACCATCTCTACCTCCTCCATCCCAATCCCCCTTCCAAGGCCTTTACTAATACCAGGGGATTAGGAGTCCCCTCCACATCTCTCAAAACAAACACCACATATAGTAGTCTCACCTCACTATCAATCCCAATCCCCTTCCTATAATCCCAAACAAACGGGGCTTAAATGTACATATAGAGGAAATGAAATTTCACATACGAGATTATGAAACAATTTCAAAAGTTTTACTTGAGGGTGGGAAGTGAGTCTCACGTTTATATAAAATAGTTGGTAAAAATTTTAACAAAATTTGTAAAATTTTTAACATTATTCATAATTAAAAGTATAATTAAATATTGGTCCTGTGACTCCATGATTAACGAGTGACTTAAGCGGTGATTAATACGATTTAAAATAAGTTATATATATTTTAAAAAATTAAGATAAATTACAATCTGAAGTTTTTATTTAATGCACATCCTCTCATATTTAAAAAATTATATTTTTTTTTCTTGAGATTTGCAATCTTATTACAAATTGCTCCTTGGATTCCAAAATTTTTTAAATGACCATTTTGCCTTTTCATCTACTATTTCTTTTTCCTATCTTCATGATAACATTCTACAACTTTATATTATTAAATTTCACTTGAACATATTTTTATTGAGTAATGATATACAAACATAAAATTTATATAAAATTTTCAAATATAATAATATGATTTAGGAAAAATTATTTATAAGTCCTATTATAGAAACTTATGCTACATATGGTCATAAATAAAAACTTATGTTCTCATAAGTCCTGTGGGAAGTTGATTGATACATTTACCCTCAAAATTAGTTGTTAATATCATAAATAATGACAAAACTATATATAGGAAATTGAATGTTACTATAGATCATATCTATGTGGATGTGAATTTGAAATTCAAAATACATGTAATAATCTCCACAAGAACGCCAATGAACCAAATCTGGGATTGGATGGTAAACAAAAAATAAGAGATATCCTGATCAGAATCAAATTCAAGTAGCATAAGATATACCTAGAGCAACCAGACACTAGATTTTTTTTTATGCTTGGATTTCAATGCGGTCGTTTCGCTTCTAAACATGAACGAACGAACTAAGGTTCCGATATTCACAACCCACTTCAAAGGCCGTCATAAGAAAGTTTACAGATAAACAATCTAACTCCGAATTCAATAATACATAATGAAAACTAAGAGTTTCATTCACATAGATTTCAAGACTTTCCATGAACAAGCAACATTTTCATATGCAATTAAAAAAATCAAAAACCCATTAAGTTTGCGAAACATAGCGTGACCCGTACATAAACACTAAATACAACAACGTCACAATACAAATTCAAAGACAAATACAACCGAACGTGACACGCACAAAACATAACAACATTACAGATGTGGGTTAACATTACAACCTAAATGTAACATCATTAGAGGCTAATGAAAGTGTGTCAATGTATGACTCTACCATTTTTCATAAACCATCAATATTTTCACATTCAATTAAAAAAATCAAAAATCTAGTAAGTTTGCAAAATGTAACGTGACACGTACGTAAACACTTAATACAACAATATCACAATACAAAATTCAAAGACAAATACAACCGAACGTAACACGTACAAAACATGATAACATTGCAGATGTGGGTTAATATTACAACCTAAATGTAATGTCATTGGAGGCTAATGAAAGTGTGCCAATGTATGACTGTACCATTTTTCATAAACCAGCAATATTTCCACATTCTATTAAAAGAATTAAAAACCCAGTAAATTTGCGAAACGTAACGTGACACGTACGTAAATACTGAATACAACAACTGTTGGAAAATTTATAAAGAGGTAGTTGTGAATTGAAATAGACTCCATTTTGAATGAAATGGTGTAATCTTTTATGGTGTCTTTTTGTTTTAAAGGAAGGGTCAAACCACCATTTGAATGAAATGGTACAAACCTTTCATGGCGTCTCTTTATTTTAAAGGAAGGGTTATGTCCCTTCTTCATAACTTTTCTATTCAAATTGAATAGATGCCAACAAAGTCTATATAAAGGCAGCCCCATTCCAATTTTGATTTATTCTGAAAATTCATCTTCCTTGCCTTCATTTTGCTCTCTTGCGTCCTTTATTCTTCATATTAGATTTAGAATAAATTTTAGAGAGTTATAGAACACAAGGTTCTAGTTCGCTAAACAAATTTGTTTGAAGTGCTATTACAAATTTGTGAAGATCATTGTATCCTAGGAGATAGACGCTACATAACCATAAGCACCGTAACGGGGCGAATCTGTCTTAAGGACAGAGTGTCACACACTCGACTTGGTCTTTAATTATTGATTCAGTTCAACAAAATAAATTTTGTAAGTTTTATTTTATTTTGTTTGAATTATTTCAATTTATTTTATTTACACAGAAGATTGTTCCAACAATCTTAAGACAGATTAGAATTTATTCTGTTTACAGAATTTTTTCGTTTGTTTCATTTTCTCTTTCTTCTTTTAAGAAAATTATTTTCTGTGAATTTACAAAATAATATTCTGGTTGGAAAAACAAATAGTGATTATATACTATTTGACAGATAGTAGTTATATACTGTCTCTTTTCTTTGACAACTAGTAGTACGATACTGGTGTCATTAACAATTCAGAATATATTTTTGTGGAATTTTGTCAGAAAATTATTTTTGGGTTTTAGAAATTATTTTCTGAGTTTCCATTAATTAAAATTCTGTTTCAGTATTTTAATTATTGAAGTGTTACTGAAATTAATTTTTCTGTGTGTAATTAATTTGGTTAAATAAAATTTTATTTTATTTCCAAATTAATTAAAAAATAAAAGTTATTTTCTTATTCCTTTTATTTTTACAGAATTTAATTTTCTGTGTGGAATTATTTTGGTTAAATAAAATTTTATTTTATTTCCAAATTAATTGAAAAATAAAAGTTATTTTCTTATTTCTTTTATTTTACAGAATTTAATTTCTTGTGTGGAATTAATTTGGTTAAATAAAATTTTATTTTATTTCCAAATTAATTGAAAAATAAAAGTTATAGTCTTTTATTTCTTTTATTTTACAGAATTTAATTTTCTGTGTGAAATTAATTTGTTTAAATAAAATTTTATTTTATTTTCAAATTAATTGAAAAATAAAAGTTACATTCTTGTTTCTTTTATTTTTACAGAATTTAATTCTGTGAATTTGGTTTAATTTTCTATGTGGTGTAAATTCTAATTATAATTTTGTTTTATATATTAGAATTGATGGCTACTGAAACTAATGCCCAAACAAGTACTACTGTGGTGGCTGCAATTGCACCAACCCCCCTCCTGTGATGACAGTACCAATAAATCATAGAGAGAAGCCAGAGAAGTTCTCAGGAACTGACTTTAAAAGATGGCAACAGAAAATGTTGTTCTATCTTACAACTCTGAACCTAGCTCATTTCCTTTGTGAAGATGCTCCTACCCTGAAAGAGGATGAAACCAACAGACAAGTGGTTGCTGCGGTTGATGCTTGGAAACATGCCGATTTCCTTTGCCGGAACTACATCTTGAACGGACTTGACAACACATTATACAACGTCTACAGTCCAATCAAGACAGCAAAGGAACTTTGGGAATCGTTGGAGAAAAAGTACAAAACGGAAGATGCCGGCTCAAAGAAATTTGTGGTTGGTAGATTCTTGGATTTTGTAATGGTTGATTCAAAAACTGTGATCAGTCAAGCTCAAGATTTCCAACTCATTCTGCATGACATTTACGCAGAAGGTATGTCTCTTAGTGAATCCTTCCAAGTTGCAGCCTTAATTGAAAAATTACCAAAAGGCTAGAAGGAATTCAAGAACTACCTCAAACACAAGCGCAAAGAAATTTCTATGGACGAGTTAATTGTGCGTTTGAGGATTGAGGAGGACAACCGCAATTCTGAAAAGCAGGTTGGTAAGCTTCCTATGGAGTCTAAGGCAAATGTGGTGGAACATGCTTCAAAAATCAAGAAACGAAAGTCTTCTGGAGAAAGTTCATCACAAGGCTCTAAAGGGGGGAAAATAAAAAGTACAAGTTTAATGGCAAATGTTACATCTGTAACAAAGAGGGACATCGGGCCAAAGATTGCCATTACAAACGTAAAGGCAAAGGAAGATCAAGTAAGAAGGTTGCTAAAGCCAAAATGACCGAAATGGATAAAATTTCTAGTGGTGTAGATGTCATAAATCTTTCTGCAGTTGTTTCCGAGGCATATCTTGTCGGAAATCCTAAAGAATGGTGGGTGGACACTGGTGCTACTCACCATATCTGTGCCGACAAAATGATGTTCACATCTTATTCTACAGTGGATAATGGTGAACAACTTTTTATGGGCAACTCCTCAACTTCCAAAGTTGAAGGACAAGGAAATATTGTACTAAAGATGACATCAGGAAAGGAACTCACTCTCAACAATGTGTTGCATGTACCGGACATTCGCAAGAATTTAGTTTTCAGATCTTTGTTGAATAAGAATGGGTTTAGGCTAGTTTTTGAAAATGACAAGTTTGTACTTACCAAAAACGGGATGTATGTAGGAAAATATTACATGTCTAATGGCATTTTCAAGATGAATGTAATGACTGTTGTACCCTCAGTTATTAATAATAATACATCTTCTTCTTACTTGCTTGAGTCTTCAAATTTATGGCATGGTAGATTAGGACATGTTAATTATGGATCTTTGCGTAGATTAATTAATATGGAATGTTTACCTAAATTTAACATTGATTCAAATCATAAATGTGAAATTTGCATTGAGGCAAAATTATCTAAAACTCCTTTCATTCAATTGAAAGAAGTACGGAACCACTTGAATTAATTCATAGTGACATTTGTGATTTTAAATCAATTCAAACTAGAGGTGGGAAAAAATATTTTATCACTTTTATAGATGACTATACTAGATATAGTTATGTTTATTTAATTCGAATCAAGGATGAAGCTTTGGAAACTTTCATTCAATATAAGAATGAAGTTGAAAATCAACTTGGTAAGAAAATCAAGAAACTTAGAAGTGATAGAGGTGGGGGAATATGAATCACCTTTTGGTGAATTTTGTAAAGAACATGGAATAATTCATCAAACCACCGCTCCTTACTCACCTCAGCAAAATGGAATTGCTGAAAGAAAAAATACGACTTTAAAGGAAATGATGAATGCCATGTTAATAAGTTCTGGATTACCTCAAAACTTGTGGAGGGAAGCAATACATTCTGCTAATTATATACTTAATAAAGTACCCCGAAAGAAAGTGAATCAAACACCTTACGAATTGTGGCATGGAAGAGTACCATTCTACAAATACTTAAAAGTGTGGGGGTGTTTGGCTAAAGTGGCTATTCCTAATCCTAAAAAGACTAAGATAGGTCCTAAGACCATTGATTGCATTTTCATTGGTTATGCCAAGAATAGTAGTGCATATCGGTTTTTGATTCATAAATCAGAACATTCTGAAATGCATGTAAATACTATTATTGAGTCTCGGAATGCATCATTCTTTGAACATGTATTTCCAAATAAGACTGAACAAGAGACTAGTAATAATAAGAGATCTTTTGATGCTATTACTAGTAATGATCAAGAACATGATCAAGAGCAAAAGTTAGACCAAAATGAGGAAGAAGAACCTAGGCGTAGTAAACGTGCTAGAACCTCAAAATCTTTTGGTCCAGATTTTCTAACATTTTTGTTAGAAAATGAGCCTTTAACTTTTAAAGAGGCTATGTCCAGTCCCGAAGCTCCTTCATGGAAAGAAACTGTCAACAGTGAAGTTGAATCCATCTTGCAAAATCACATTTGGGAATTGGTGGATTTGCCACCAGGTTGTAAACCTCTTGGGTACAAGTGGATTTTCAAAAGAAAATTGAAAGCGGATGGATCAATAGACAAATACAAGGCAAGACTTGTAGTCAAAGGTTTTAGATAGAAAGAAGGTCTTGATTACTTTGACACATACTCACCGGTTACTAGAATAACATCCATTAGAATGCTAATTGCCATTGCATCTTTATACAATTTAGAAATTCATCAAATGGATGTAAAAACCGCTTTCTTAAATGGTGAGTTAAATGAAGAAATTTACATGGAACAACCAGAAGGTTTTTCTGTTCCAGGAAAAGAAAAGAAAGTGTGTAAATTAGTTAAATCATTATATGGTTTAAAACAAGTGCCAAAGCAATGGCATGAGAAATTTGACAAGACAATGATGTCAAATGGATTTAAAATTAATGAATGTGACAAATGTGTTTATATTAAAAACACAGACAAAGGTTATGTCATTGTATGTCTTTATGTAGATGATATGCTCATCATAGGTAGTAATAATGACATGATTAAAACTACCAAAAAAATGTTGAATAAACATTTTGACATGAAGGACATAGGCATTGCTTATGTAATTCTTGGTATGAAAATTACCAAAACATCAGAAGGATATGCTTTGTCACAATCTCATTACATTGAGAAAATACTTGACAAATTCAGCAAAGATGATAATCAT
Source organism: Camellia granthamiana (assembly GCA_036172215.1). Lineage (NCBI taxonomy): Eukaryota > Viridiplantae > Streptophyta > Magnoliopsida > Ericales > Theaceae > Camellia > Camellia granthamiana. Next base: position 3,918,431 of record CM069916.1, on the reverse strand, counting down.
CTTGCTAGAACACCTGTAGATGTGAATTTGTATCTTTCTAAGAATGTACAAGAAAGTATTTCTCAATTAGAGTATGCCCAAATTATTGGAAGCTTAATGTACTTGATGAACTGCACTCGCCCAGATATAGCTTATGCAGTAAGTAAATTAAGTAGATATACGAGTAACCCGGGAGTAGAACACTGGAAAGCAATTATAAGGGTTCTAAGATATCTCCGATTCACTCGTAACATTGGGCTGAATTATACTAGATATCCAGCAGTACTTGAAGGATACTGTGATGCAAATTGGATATCGGATACTAGAGACTCGAAGTCCACCAGTGGGTATGTCTTTACTCTTGGTAGGGCGGCTGTATCTTGGAAATCTTCCAAACAGACTTGCATTGCTAGGTCTACTATGGAATCAGAATTCATAGCTTTAGACAAAGTTGGGGAAGAAGTAGAATGGCTTCGCCACTTCCTTGAAGATATTCCAATTTGGCCAAAACCGGTGCCTGCTATATGCATACATTGCGATAGTC